>JAVIAB010000024.1:75353795-75538795 GCA_032433765.1 Megaustenia siamemsis | reverse complement strand
TCGACGTGTTCCCTATAGTGGTGGCTGTTACTGATATAGAAGACCCAGTATTGCAGTACCTATGGGCTGGACTAGAAGTTTCCCAGCATAGCCTGGGACAGACGAAATCCAACGTCTCCAGTAATAGCCGGGAATGTCAAGAAAAAGCTATTACGACCTGCCGCATCTTATGAGTCAAAGGGCAGCATGCTCGCACCAACTCGTGGCAATCCGTCAACAATCATCTTGTGATACTGACGAAGACCAGTGATCGAAACGTGTGTTATTTAGTAAAGCTCCTATATTCAATTATCCACGTTTTATGCAGTTTAACAACAGCCTCACCTAATAGTTTGTTATATTTTCATGTCATTGAGTGCCGTCTCCGCAAGAAAGGTGGGCTACTATGGAGCGTCTTTCAGCGGGCTCTTGCTTTGAAGGTGCAGGTTGTCAAAGGCTGACCTATAATATTTTGATGTTACTCGTCCATGTTAGTCTTTGTCTGCCTCTGCCTCAATTACCTTGTATTTTCTCTTCCAACATTACTTTTAGAAAGCTGTTATGTCTTTTAACATGCACTCAAAAATGTCATTTGTCTTGTTCTAATTGTGTTTAGAAGTTCTATTTTCATTTTAGTTGTTTTAAAAATAGATCCTTTGTTTTCTGTACTTTCTATCAAATTCTACCACACCTCATCATCATCATCATGTGCCATAACGGATGGTGTAGGCGATCATGTCCTTCCATAATCTTCTATCTACAGTGCATTGTATTAGTTCTGTTGTTGACTGTTTTCCATGCCATGACACCAAGTTATCCAGTATTTTCTCTCTTTATCGTCCGCGATCTCTCTTTCCTTCTATTTTCCCAGTTGTAACCAAGTATTCCAACTTTCCTCTTCTCATGATGTCCCCGAAAAATGTTGATTGCTTCTTTCCGATGTTTTTTTAAGAGCTCCCTTTTTTTGTTGGTCTCTTTGAGAACTTCCTCATTGGTCTTTTTAGCTGTATAGTAAACTTTCAACATTCTTCTCAGAAATCCCACCTCTGTGACCTCTAATCGTCTTTTCATTTGTTTGTTTACTGATCATGATTTGCTTCCACAGGTCAGAATTGGTTCTATATAGCACCGATGAACTCTCTTTCTCATTTCTAATGACATAGCTTTGTTGCATATGATATTTTTCATTTTCTGAAATACTATTTTGGCCTGAGCTATTATGCTTTTATTTCTGTGGTGCATCTTCCATCTGATGTTATTATTGCGCCCAGGTATTTCAGATGTTGCACTTAGGGTTGCCAGATACACCGTTTTTTACGGATTTCTCCGTTTTTTTCACGTAATTCGATGACTCCGTTTTATCTTTGCCCGGAGTCGCTAAAACACCGTATTTTAACGCTCACGTAAATATTTTTTTTAAATATCGATTAAATAATATATAAATTCGTAGTAAATAATATTAATTAAACCATTCGGCGGTTTGTTTTGTATAATTGTTTCTGGATCATACTTTTAAGTGCGCAAATTGTAGTTCCGCGCTAAAATATTGAAGCGATTTAATTTCCGTCCTAGCCCACGACAAGAATCAATTTATTTCCGATCGTCGATGTGTAAACACAGTTTCACCGCTCCATCCAATTCAATCCTCGCATCTACATATTATTAGCAATTTATTTTAAAGTTTGTTAACATTATTTTATAATGAGTGATATGGATTTAAAGAAGTCTCCTCCAAGAAGAAATTAAAATTACAACTACAACACAATCAAAGTTACCGTAAAGTGTGGGAAGAATCGTTTTCATGGGTTCAACCAGGACCTAACGAACATCGAGCTTTCTGTGTGTTATGCAGAAAAGATTTTAGTATTTCTCATGGTGGACAAAGTGACTTAAAACAACATTCAGAATCTAAAACGCATAAACTAAAAGAAAAATCTGATGATGTTAGTGTAAACAAACTTTCACATTATTTTGTAAATGTAAACAATACATTAGAACACGATAATGTTGTCGCGAGTGAACTGGCTTTGGTTTATCATGCAGTCAAACATAATCAAAGTTATTCTAGCTTGTACTGTGGAAATAAGCTTGTGACACACATTTTTAAAGATTCTGTGACTGCTTCAAAAGTATCATGTGGGCGCACTAAAGCTGAAATGCTTGTCAAGAATGTTTTAGTACCCAGAAGTGTCAATGATTTTTTAGATATTTTAAAGTGTTCGGAACAAGGTGTGAGATTTTTTTCATTGGCAACAGATGCCTCGAATAAGGGAAACAGGAAGATGTTTCCAGATTGCCTTCGCTACTTTGACTCAGTGAAAGGAGTGCAGAATAAACTTCTGGATTTTATTGAAAATGCTGATGAAACTGCTTGTGGAGTTAGTCAGCTAGTGCTGCAGAGTTTAGAAAGACATAATCTTGATATAAATCACATTTCATCATATAGTGCAGACAATGCAAGTGTCAATTTTGGAATTAGACATTCTGTATTTCAATTACTTTTGAAAAAGAAAGAAAATATATTGAAGGCCAATTGTGCAAATCACATACTTCATAATGCAATCAAGTATGCTACAGACAAATTGGATATTGATGTAGAGAGCATAGTCCTCAAAATTTACAATCATTTCTCAGTTTCAGCAAAAAGAAGAGAGGAACTGAAATCATTTTTTAATTTTGTGGAATTAGAATGGTCTGAAATATTGAGACATGTTCCAACGAGGTGGCTGTCTTTGACTCCAGCTGTAAATAGGCTTCTCCTAAATTGGGGTGCAATCAAAAGTTACTTCCAGAGTATTGACGACTGCCCAAAATTATTGAAATCTGTTTTTCTTATTGATGACCCTGAGCAAGCCATTTTGCCAGAGATTTATTTTCACTTTGTAAACAATGTTGGAAACTTGTTGGATGCTGTTAACAAAACACTAGAAAGTTGTGAATTGAGTGTCTTGGGGACATTCAAACAAATGTACATTTTGAACGAAAAGCTTAAACAGAGAATAAAAGACAGTTTTTATGGCAGCAATGCAAATGAACTTATTAATGATTTGTCTGTAACACTGCAAAAAAACAATATCAAGTGATTTTAACAAATTTTACAATGATATGCTTCAGTATCTTGACAAAAGGTTTGATGTGACTGCCAATAATCCATATTCATCATTGGCAGCTTTTGCTTTGGATAAAGAAATTCATTTTGAAGATTTGGAAACTGCAGTGTGTATTCTGAAATTGAAAGTTCACATATGTGTTGATGCCATGTATGAAGAGTTCTGTGACTTTCAGAGTGTTCTATGTGAAAGTATTAACAAAGATAACAGTGATATCACAAACTGGTTACATTTTTTTTCTGTTGTGCCAGAACATAAAGTGCTAAACATTTCAAAGATTGTTGGATTTTTATTTAGCATACCAGGATCAAATGCCTTTGTTGAGAGGATATTCTCCTTAATGAAAAACAAATGGAATGACACAAGAAATAGGTGTAGCCAAGAACTGATTGAAGCAGAGCTCAGAGTCATGGTTAATTTTGACAATTCATGTGCTGATTTTTTTAATTTGTCAAAACTGATGCAAGATTATTGAAAGCTGGCAAATCCTAAGCAAATACAATTAAAATGCCTCTAGAAACACTAGGTGAGAGTTTTTTTTAATATAAATAAGAAAATTGTCTTTGCAGAATATGAGCATTGTTTTATTTCTAGTTTCTGTATATAATTTTTCATAAATTTGTTTGAATATAAAGGCGAATTCATTGTCACTACCGGTAACAATATACAAAATCATTTGTTCGTAAATATGTAATTAAAATTGAAGAAAAAAAAAATTCAGCGTAAAAGTACTCCTTTTTTAAAAAAAAAAAATCTGGCAACCCTAGTTGCACTTGTTTCAAATTTGTCCTGTTTATTTTGTTATGCTGCATGCTGATGATGATTGTTTCTTCGATATAACCATTACTTCTGTTTTCTTACTATTCAGACTGAGACCTTTCTTTTTGCTTTCTTTTACTATTATGTCTATCATCTCTTGCAGTTCATTCTGTCTCTGCTATTAAGACTGTGTCATCCGCATATCGCAAATTCTTCGGGTATGTGTCCAGTGTTATATATATCATTAAGTAGTGTTGTTATTACTTGTAACCCCAACTCTCCAAATGCATTGATCTCTTCAATTGTAATATTGTTGGGACATTGAGCTTTGCCACTTTTCATGTGTTGAATTGTGTCTTCCACTTCACTCTGCATAATTGATGGTCCTGTGTCTTTGTTTGAATTGTTTAACTCTGGTCTTTTATCCCCATAGAGTTGACTGATACATTCTGTCCATCTTTCTATTGTCTTCTCCTGTCACTTTATTATATTTCCATCCTTTGATTTTACACATCCTGAAACTTTGACTTCTTTACTTCCTGTTAATTCATTTAACTGATTGTGCATACATTTTTAGTCTTTCTTGTGTTGTTTATCCATTTCTTCACATTTGTTATTTAACCATCCTTCCTTTGCTTATCTGCATTTGTTTTGGCTGTGGAGTCCCCATTAACGTCGTTAGCTGTAAATATTAAGTTGTGATTTGTCATGATTAGTGTAGGCAATATAAGAAGGTAGTTTACCATTCCTTTCCTTCTTGGCAGTGACTGTAATAGTCGGAGATCGCAGCCATTGTCTCTATAGATTAGGTCCTCTGCCTGTCATCGCGGCGTGGGGACCATAACCGGCACTACTTGTCGGCTACTCCCACAACACCATCCACCACCTGCTCCAATGGCTTCACATAACCGGCACTACTTGTCGGCTACTTCCACAACACCATCCACCACCTGCTCCAATGGCTTCACATAACCGGCACTACTTGTCGGCTACTCCCACAATACCATCCACCACCTGCTCCAATGGCTTCACATAACCGGCACCACTTGTCGGCTACTCCCACAACACCATCCACCACCTGCTCCATTGGCTTCACATAACCGGCACCACTTGTCGGCTACTCCCACAACACCATCCACCACCTGCTCCATTGGCTTCACATAACCCTGATAGGGGGCTAAACGATAGCTCCACCTTGCCCAAGGGTGTTCCGAAGACTAGGGGGAGAACGGGAAACGTCTTACTCCTCCTTTGGTAGGGCAGAACTCAACCCCGCTAACCAGTATGAGTAGCCTTTTAAGAATAGCCATAGAATATATAAAGAAACAATCGATGGATCGATGGAATATTGGAAGCACGAGGAAGCATAACAGCAGCAGAATAGTAAAAGACCGCAAATTATATCTCCCCTCGAATCTGAAAGGCAGATGAGGAAGGAAAGAGGATTAAGAAGAAGATTAAGGTTTTAGAATAGTCTTGGATTTAACAGAAAGTTATTATATAAAGATTACCAGAGTTAGCAATTATTGGAAGTTACCAGCTATCTCCATAACCATTGGAGTAGTTATAGACAAGTTGATATATTTCTAGAGATTCTGAAGATTTCATTCAGATGTTCTACGTGTATTGGAGATTGATTTGTTCAAGTCATTGTGTTGAAACATTGAATCAGACGTTGGACGTTATAAAACAGAAAGGTGGATAGAGCAATGATGTTTCAGAAATATCAGCGGCACAAGAATTCATAGTTTAATTAAAGAGGATTAGAAGCTAACCACTTAGATTGCCAAGGGAACTTTACATAAGATCTCCAGGGTTACTTGTCATAAAGATCGCTGATAGGCTCGATATTGTAACAAGCCACGAACTTGTAGGATAGAAGAGCATTGCTGACTTTGTATATTGTTTTCAAGTCTCATTATCAAGAATAATCAAGAGCTTATAGATGTTGTAATACAAGAATTGCCAATTATCAGTTTACTTAAGTGTGATAAATATGATGTGGTGATGAGAGTATCCCTCTCATGTGATAGCTCACTTTGACGTCTAGGGACAAGATTAGCAATGAGAAATTAACAATTGTATATCGTTTACTGTTATATCTTTAGGTGGGAGTGAAGTGTTGCCATGCTGTATCATTATTCTGTCAATCAAAAACGTCTTCCTCTTCATCCTTTGTTCCACAGCTCCAGTAACTCTGATCTCAACTGGTCGTCGTGAAGGGGGCCATGTTACTTTACAAGCCACGCCTTGATTTGATCTTTTGTGCTTGATGCAGCTGCAACTTTTTCTCGTTGCTCTACAACATTATGATTGGATACATTGTCTATTACCAAGCATAACGGTCTATGCTCGGTGGTCAGAATAATGTTTTCTGTCCAATCCCTGATAATATGTCCATTCATATCAGATTGGTGGTCCCTCAAATGTATGTTGAGCATTAACCCACATATTATCCAAATATATGAATCTATCACATTCCATTCTCTGATTGGCCATAGGTGTTTGTTTCGTGAAGCAATCAATCGTGGCTCTTCACAAACAATTATTCTGCTGCCTGTAGATTATCGATAAATGTAATCAATGGTTTTTACAAATTTCCACACAGTAGTTTTTTGACAATTGAATATAGCTTTCCGATTGTAACTTAACTTTCAGAGTCGTCAGTCGCTGGACACTGAGAGACATCATGAGGAGAGGATCTGAGCACCTATGGACATGTTCGGAGTGCAATCATGATGACCCCGATATAACACAATAACGTAACTTTCAGTTTGAGGAGAGTAACAAGTTGATTTCCCTGAAACATTTTCAAAAACCTCACCTCAATCTAAGAAAATCTTTGTCACAATTATTCACTCTCATTTGTCTTCCCTAATTGATGGTAACTTTGTTAGATTCAAAGTCCAGTCTTATCTATCTATCTATTGTCCTTTCGAGCCGAAGACGGCACATAGGGTAGAACCACGATCTCAAAAACAGAAACCTTGCGTGCCAAAATGGCACATATTGCAGAGATCACTGCTTCTAAAATCTATGGTCTGTTTCCATAACAATGCTTTTTAAAATTTCGACTTGTCAAGCCATCGATCAACCTGCTTAGTCGCCTCTTACGACATACCTGGAAGGTCACAGTGTGGCTATTCTTTACTTCCCACATAATGAGGTCCCGGTAACACACGGGAGAGTCTTATCCGCCAGATGAAAGATTCAACCTACACCTAGCGCGTGCTGTGTTCCCTTCTCTTGTTCTTGGATGCTGTGGTATCATCTGCTACTCTTTGATTCCTTGCAGAAATGTCTGTACATTATGAAAGCAACTTCTTTCATTGTGATGAATTCACACTTTAAATTTATAATGGTTTAGAACATTGAGAAAACTCACTGTTTTAGTACTTCAGAAAAATAAACTATACATTGAAAGTAATAGGTCTTTACTCTGAGCATTAACGGCATTGAACTTGCTCTACATGATGTTGGCAAGGTCAATTGCCAAGTTCACGGAAAGCTATTTGATATTTTCCAAGATTGCTTTTCCATTTAAAAATTGAAAGTGTTTATTTTATTGAACGGAATATGGGGTGGGGAGAGATTGAAATTAAAACTAATAAAGGTCTGCCCTTATTAAAGCCTCTTGTGAAGACAGTCTGTATAACAGAAATCCTACACTAGACGACTTTTATAATAGATTTTATAAAGTAGTGTATCCAGGTCGTGGCAAATCTAAGAGTGCATGAAAAATATCACATCAATACATCAATTTATTTAAACAATTGATTTTGAGTTTCGACATACATTGTTGAATGGACTATAACAACTATCGGTATAGTGACGTGTATATTTGTCGTGTGTGAAATAATTATTCCATTTCTGGCTCTTGAAAAGGTTATGCCGTTATATCCAATCTGTGTCACCCTACAAGTGGTTCCATTATTAATGACCTCGGGGATTTCCAGTCTATGGAAACAGCCGCCCACGAGCTAGGTCACAGGTGAGTTCAGTTTCTTTCATCTGCAGCTTTTACGTCCATTTTGACTGATTATTTCCGTCTAAAACGATCTATTGTATAAACACAACATATGTACTGCTGAAATAATAATTTATATTGACTCTATATCTGCACTTACAATTTAACATAACTGTAATTGCACTTTCCACATTTGCACCATCTAAGAACCAGTTTAAGTTCGTCATCACGGAAGAATCACATCTCCTTTTAGCCCAGTAAACTACGATTAACCTGTTTGTCACACACTGTACACAAAATGGTGTGTTCCTGAGCTCAGTATTATTATCAACAGTATGGTGTCCAATACCATCAACGCGACTGATCAGTGTGACTTCCTCTCTTACCAAATCATCAACTCTTTACTTTATGCCGCACTTTTTAAATCCAGCTTCTCTTTCATAAAGCCACTTATCCATCACCTGAAAGTCATTGATCAGACCAGACAACATTAATGCTGTCTTCAGACATAGCTCAGACAGTTATGCATCATCTAAAGCTTACAATTGATGAATGTCTCTCAGTTCCAGCGCTTTGCTTTGAAATGTTCATGTAGACGCCATTTAGAAAACAGAATGTCTTCGTATTTCGGAACGTTCTGAAAGTAGATGAAATCTTCAGCAAACTGTTTACCTATCTTTATTGTATATCATCCACACTGTTCAGACCTGTCCATCAAACTTGTTGATAGAAGTGCAGCTGTGAAATTATTCGGAGATTTCTGTAGCAATTTTCTGCCGTAAGTCATGAGCTTATCTTTGATTGCCGGACTTACTGTTTTATTCTAGAATGTAATTACCTTGACTGTCACTGACATTTTGGTCGTAGTGACTCGAGTGCTCTCCCTGCCAGCTCGTAACCTGCATTTATAGTGACGTATGTGGTCCCGTCACAGCAAGATGATGACGTAACAACATTCACAAACATCGCACGAAATGTAAAACATTTTAGGGGAGTGTTATTTTGTTTTACATTCTTCTCTATTCTTATGCTTCTGTCATTCCTCATTTGCTTGTTTTTGTTGAGATGAGATATGATTTGCGGTTTTTTGATCCTCTGTTCGCCTCTGCTGCTATATTTCCTAGTGCTTATAATTTTCCGTTAATCCATTTTTTTTGGGTCGACCCTTGAGTCTGGTGCTCTCCCAATATTTGTTTAAGGCTCGTCGTGTTGTGTTTTAATCACTCACTCTTGTCACATGGTCAAACTATTTTAGCTATGGCTTCTTTATATATTCTATGGCGGGACCTATTCCTAGCTTTTTTCTCAGTTTTTCATTTCTGATCTAATCTTTCAGGCTGTCTCCAGTCATTCGTCTAACAAACTTCATCCCAGCAGATGTTATTGTTCCTGTTGTTCTTGCACCAAAGGTTCAGGTTTGGCATTGTTAGCACAACGTTGGGATGAAGATTGTGTTGTAGAGTGCCCTGATGGTCTGTAGAGTTATTTCCATGTTGTACAATAGTTGTGATAGCTGTCTAATGATTGACAAGCTTTGATGCATCTTGAGTCTATCTCTGCTGTTTAGGAAATGTCGTTTGTCATGAGACTTCTTAGGTATTTAAATTCCTCTACTTGATTTAGCTGTCTGCCTTCTATAGTTATGTTGATGTTCTGTTTCTCTTTTGCGATATTTATCTCTATAATCTCTTCAGTTCCTAACATATTTAACTTTTTTCTACCCACACAGCCTTTCAGCGAAACACGATGGTGATGGCAACAACTGTCAGTCAAGTGACGCTTTCATCTTGCAAGTAGGATGGTACACGCCGTCATCGAGCAACATGCTGAACCCATTCAGGTTCTCAAACTGCAGCATCGATTATTTCACCAGCTTCATCGACAGTAAACTTCAAACAGAGTAAGTTCGACTACTTCTCTTTGTATCATTTCATGTTTCAAAGTTTCACACTTATCACGCAAGTTACCAACTCTCTAACTTACTTTGCTATAATAATGTTCATCGGTTTTCTATTAAGTAGATAAACACAGCTTACCTTTATAGTTGGAGATAAATAACGTTGTCAGGTGAGCTAAGTGATTAAACAATAAAAAACATGTTACAGGAATAGTAATTATCTAAGCAGAAAAGAAGGGTGCATTCGCTCAACATTACAATCCAAGTTGTAGACAGTTACAAACGGTCCCTAGTCAACAGTTGAAGTTATCTCATACAAAATTTTGTGATAGATAAAGTCAGCAATAATAGAAAAAATAATTCTGTTGTTTTGTAAACCTATATCTCGATGGTTAGCTCTCAATTATCGTTACGTTGTGTCGTCATCAATCTTTGGAAATACGTTTGTCGTAAATCAATAGTAGGTAGCGAGCAATTGTATTTCAATAATGTTAAGCTCAGATGGTAGATGTACAACAGTGGTGAGATGGTAGATGTACAACAGAGGTGAGATGGTAGATGTACAACAGAGGTGAGATGGTAGATGTACAACAGAGGTGAGATGGTAGATGTACTACAGATGTGAGATGGTAGATGTACAACAGAGGTGAGATGGTAGATGTACAGCAAAGGTGAGATAGTACATGTACAACAGAGGTGAGATGGTAGATGTACAGCAGTGGTGAGATGGTAGACGTACAACAGAGGTGAGATGGTAGATGTACAACCGAGGGAGGTGAGATGGTAGATGTACAGCAGATGTGTGAAGGTAGATGTACAACAGGGGTGAGATTGTAGATGTACAACCGAGGGAGGTGAGATGTTAGATGTACAACAGAGGTGAGATTGTAGATGTACTACATAGGTGAGATGTCAGATAAACAACAAAGGTGAGATAGTAGATGTACTACAGAGGTGAGAAGCAGAATAGCTGAGACAAAAATCAGTTTTTCAAAAAATGAGGAAGATACTGTGTAATTCATTTTTGACAGTGGGAACAAGAAAAACATTTATTACATGTTACGTAAAACCAGTTTAAACACGCGGATGTGAATCATGGACGATAGGATAACAGAAAAAAAAATAACTGGAGGCAGTGGAATTATGGTTTAACAGAAGAATGTTGAGAATGCCATGCACAGCTAAGAAGTGTTATGCAAACATTTTGGAACAGGCAGAAAGCAAAAAGAGAGTTCATTTCCAAAGTTAGGAAGAAATAATCACCATTTTCTGGTCATGTAATGAAAAGGGAAGACCTGGAATATATAGTAACAACTGCGAAAATTGAAGAACGAAGAGCTAGAGAGAAGCAAAGAAAATATATACCAGACAGCTTAAGAGAATGGCATGGCAAAACATCATTAACAGAAATGATAAATAACTTTGATATCGAGAGTTGCGGAGGTACATGATCACCTTCGCCAGGAGGCATGGTGCTTAAATAAAACAGTGAAAAATCCCCACCACGCCAAGTGTCGTATAGGGAACATGGTGCTAGTGACCATAATTTGTACATACCTTCGGCTCTTGAATTTTTGGGCAAGATTGTTGGTGTTACATCGTGCCGCTTTATATTCCCAGAAAAAAAAATCCGGTTGATGATAATGAATTGCGTATCCGAGTAATTTATACAGTCATTATATGACCGAGTAATTTGTATTTATCATTATATATCAGAGTAATTTTTATCTGTCGTTTTATATCCGGGTAATTTATATTAGCAATTATATGACCAAGTAATTTGTATTTATCATTATATCATCATCATCATCATCATCATCATCATCATCATCATCATCATCATCATCATCAAGTACCGGGCCTGCTGACGTAGGTGATCATGTCTCTCCACAACTTTCGATCACGACAGTTATTTATAATTTCTTTTGTTGACCTTCTGCCAAGCCATTCTCTTAAGCTGTCTGGTATCTTTTCTCTTTGCTTCCCTCTATCTCTTCGTCCTTTAATTTTCCCAGTTGTTACAATATATTCCAGTTGTTACCTTCTCATTACATATGAGAAAATGATGATTGTTTCTTCCTAATATTGGAAATTAGCTCTCTTTTTGCTTTGGCCTCTTTCAGAACGTTTTCATTACTCTTCTTAGCTATCCATGGTATTCTCAACATTCTTCTGTAAAACCACATTTCTACAGACTCCAGTGATTTTCTTGTCTACTGTGCTATTGTCCATGATTCACATCCATATGTTAAAACTGGTTCTACACAACATTTAAGAATTCTTTTTCTTGTTTCTATTGTTAAAAATGTATTGCATAGTATCTTTCACATTTTTTTTGGACAGCTGCTTTTGTCTGAGCCATTCTGCATCTCACCTCTTTTGTACATCTTCCGTCTGAGGTTAACAAAGTTCCCAAATATTTAAATTCATTTACCTGTTTTAATATTGTTCCACTTATCTTTATTTTGCACTGAGGTGATGTCTTTTTCTTTGTTGTTACCTTTACTTCTGTCTTTCTGCTTTTAAGTCTATTATTATTATCTGTCATTATATGACCGAGTAATTTGTATTTATCATATATATATCAGAGTAATTTATATCTGTCGTTTAATATCCGAGTAATTTATATATGTCATTATATATCTGATTAATTTATGTCACTCATTATATATCCGAGTAATTTATATCTATCTTGATATATAACCGAGTAATTGATATCAGTCATTATATATCCGATTGATTGATATCTGTCATTATATATCCGAATAATTGATATAAGATTGTATATATCAGAGTAATTGATATAAGATATTATGTATCAGAGTAATTGATTGAGTCATTATATATCCGTGTAATTCATATTTATCATTTTTATAAGAGTATTTTTTTTATTGAGGTGTTTCCGCAACAACAACAACAACAACAACAACAACAACAACAACAACAACAAATAATAATCTTGTCAATGGCATCCATTGTTCTCTCCAGGGATGGAAGAAAATGTCTGTTGGAGAAGATTGCCATCAGCGATGTCCCAGACGTGAGTGGCCGCCTTCCAGGGAAGATATTCTCTCCAGACGACCTGTGTAGACTGGTTTACGGCAATGATTCCAGGATGTGTAGTGAGGTCTGTCTCATTGTTATTGCCTCTATTATTTCCTGTTTTTTGTTAACATTTTATTAATGAATTTAATCAAATTAAACCTGGTATGTAACTGTAAAGAATTTGTAGTTATCAAAATAATGTTAGATAACTGGCACACAAGGGAAACAATGGCAACTAAAGTTGAATAACCTTTCCAGGTATGGTAAACTAGTTAAGGTTGGTTTTTTAAGTATGTTTTGTTTGTTCACCAGCTTTCAGCTCTGGCGAAGTCCCTAGAGACTAGAAACTGAATTCCGCGTTTTAATCCGTTAAAGGTAAAGTCAAGATACAGTTGGAGACTTGAATTGGCCTCTCAGCACGCGAGTTTGCACGTATATGTGTTCGGCCGCCTATCCAGAAGTGTTCGGAGACTTCAGGATATTGTCGATTCAAGCATCGAAACTCACGATGCGACGCGACATTCCTCACTTTCCCAGAGTAATACCCTGGTACCCATTTCTCCCCGCTGCTGGGTCAACCGCGAGGGTATTTTTTTTTTACAACCAAGGTTATAACTGACACTGCTTCCAGTGAGAATCATACACGTGTTGTCTGAACGTTGGTAGCTCAGTCGGGTGAATTTCCCAACTGGACTACTGAGGCCCCCATTTTAATCAACTTTTTCCTGGCAGCTGTGTGCGCAAAGGATCCTAGACGCACAGGCAGATAACTCCGACTTCGGAGATACTCATATTTTTCCCAAGTAGTAATTGACTTTTCAAGCCGCTGAAACCAGGGATGGAGATAAATGACAAATAAAAATCCTAACCTTTGTTAGTGTTGATTTCTTCATTATTTAGAATTAATCATCTGCATATGTATTATCTACAATATAGCAAACCTTGTTATGGGTATTACCTTCGAGGTGTTTCACTTATGAATAGCTAAAGTGGATATATTCATTATCTCATCATAATCAAGTACCAAACCTGCTGGCATAGATGATCATGTCTCTCCACAACCTTCGATCTCGACAGTTATTTATCATTTTTGTTGTTGAGCTTCTGCCAAGCCATTCTCTTAAGCGGTCTGGTATTTTTTCTTTTTGCTTCACTCTATCTCTTCGTCCCTCAATTTGTCCAGTTGTCACAATATATTCAAGCTGTTCTCTTCTCATTACATGGCCAAAAAATGATGATTGTTTCTTCCTAATGTTGGAAATTAGTTCTCTTTATGATTTGCCTCTTGCAGAACGTTTTCATTACTCTTCTTAGCTGTCCTTGGTATTCTCAACATTATTCTGTAAAATCACATTTCTACAGACTCGAGAGATTTGATTTTCTTGTCTATTGTCCTGTTGTCCATGATTCACATCCATATGTTAAAATTGGTTCTACATAACATTCAAGAACTCTTTTTCTTGTTTCTATTGTCAAAAATGGATTGCATAGTAGCTTCCTCAATTTTTGGAAAGCTGCTTTTGCCTGAGCCATTCTGCATCTCACCTCTTTTGTACATCTTCCGTCTGAGGTTCCCAAATATTTAAATTCATTTACCTGTTTTAATATTGTTCCACGGTACTTCCGTTTCTAAAATGGCGGATCTAGTCCACGTTCTCTCGATCGCTGCAGAAAGTGCACTCGATGTCTCATTAATTTCGGTTCTAATTTGCACTCATATGCGTTAAAATCAAGATAATGATCTATTTATTACATCTGCGCCGATAAAACAATGTCGTACGCCGGCGATATTTCATTTTCGACAAATCAAGTGTTGTGAATGCGACCTTTCATCGTCTAGGCTTGTTCTGCGCTTTACGTCACATTGGTGCTGTTCATGAATGTTGATGGATTTGCTTGACGCAAGTTATTTATATGTTCTCATTAATATGAACTGCTTCGTCAGCCGCAGTTTTATCTCTTTAGGGAATTTGCACCGTGTTCTGTTCGTCGTAGGCTACATTCACTAGAGTAATCAAGAATCTAAAGGGCGCGTCATTGCTGTGCTTGCATGGTGTGCTGCGTCATCATAATGGTTAATCGTAAAACCCTAGATCGGCCTTACGCCAATCTTACGGTCTGTTGTTTGATGTGCGACGGGGATAATCTGACGACTAACTGTGTGTTTATATGTTCGAAATTGGAGTCAACAACGATGGCCTAACATCATCAAGCGCTATACATTTTTAAAGAAATATGACGATCATCACTTTCATGAGGACGTGAACTTCTGGTATATAGTGGATAGGTGGCAGGAACCATTGCCGACTATGCATAAAAAGTGTTCCTTGTTGCAGTTTCCTCATATTCCAAGTCCATGGGGGACTGGTTAATCTCGAGGCAAGACGCAGGCTTCGGGACAGAGAGGTTGTGGGTTCAAATCTCGGTTACACCGGTTGGGATTTTTATTTATGATTTATCTCTGCGACAACCACCCCTGGTCTCAGCAGCGAGGCCCTGTTACTCATCGACGGAAAAAAAACATGAGTACCTCCGAAGTCGGAGTTATCTGCCTGTGCGGCGAGGGAGGCCTGTGCACGCGGCTGCCAGGGAAAAATGGATAACACGCAAAACTCAGTTCTTAGTTTTAGGGACTTCGTCAGAGTTAAAAGCTGGCGAACGCAACAACAACATCAACAACATATTGTTCCACATGTTTTTATTTTGCACAGATGTGATGTCTTTTTCTTTCTTGCTACCATTACTTCTGTCTATTTGCTATTAAGGCAGAGTCCTTTTTTTTTCTTTCTTTCACTATAATGTCTAACATATCTTTTAACTCATTTTTGCTTTGATTTATTATCTATGCGTAGCTAAAGTGAATGCTTGTATATTAGTTCTCAAAGAGGCCAACACAAAAAGGGAGCTCTCAAAAAACATAAGAAAGAAGCAATCAATATTTTTCGGGCACATCATGAGAAGAGGAAAGTTGGAATACTTGGTTACAACTGGGAAAATAGAAGGAAAGAGAGATCGCGGACGACATAGAGAAAATACTGGATAGCTTGGTGTCATGGCATGGAAAACAGTCAACAACAGAACTGATACGATGCACTGTACACAGAAGATTGTGGAGGGACATGATCGCCTACGCCAACCGGAAGGGTACATGATGATGTATCTTAGAGCAGTTAAAATGTACATGTTTATTACTTACAATTATCAGCTAAAAAGATATCTATATAATTATGTTTATGATTAAAGTGTAGTTAAAGTGTACAATACGTACATGTCAAAGACCAGCAACAAAAATAGATAAGTGTATCATTCAAGAGTAGCAAAAGTTAATGTGTTCGCTACGTTAAATTAGTTAAAACGAAGTTGCTACTTTCTCATACTTTGTTGTGTCCTAGTATTGCACATATCAAAGCATAATTGTGTTATTTACGTAGCCATCACGTTATGTTGTTTATTATCAGAAAACCACGGATATTTGCACGGCCATGTACTGCTCCGACCCAAGCCAGGATAACGAATGCTTACCTATCAAAGCGGCTGATGGAACAACTTGTGACAACGGCCAGGTCCGGGTTATTTCTTCTTCTTATTATTATTATTTCTCTTATTTAAGCAAAGATTATTGATTAGAAATAAACGTTGAAAAGATTAAAACAATGATCATTAACAGAGAAAAGACACAAAATATCCAATGAGTTATTGGAGTAGATGGAAAGAACCTAGAAAGAGTTCAACAATATAGCTATATTGGATATTTTATAACAAATGATGGAAAATGTAAGAAACAAATAAACAAACGAATAAAAAAGCAAAAATAAAGTGTAGCAACATGAAAAATGATCTCATATCAAAGCAAATGACATCAGAACTAAAACTACGAATACCAAAATGCAATATATACTGAACACTCTTGTATGATGCAGAAACATGGACATTAAATAACAAAATGGATCAGAGAATTGAAGCCTTTGAAATGTGGATCTATAGGAAAAGGGGAACATTTGGATGGAAGGAAAAGAAAACAAATAAGGAAGTTCTGAATTAGCTGAAAATGAAAAAAAAAAAAACGCTACTTAACACAATTCAGAGAAGACAAGTGAAATAGTGTGACATGTGAGGAGACGTAATACCCTTATAAAAGTCGTCTTGAAAGGGAAGGTAGAAGGTAGACGAGGGAGAGACACTCCAAGGCTGAAGTAGATTGATAACATAACAACATGAACAGGTAAATCTATGATCGACAACATGCATCATCAAGAAATGAGACGAATAAAAATGGCGCTTCATGGTAGCCAACATACGATGTGGATACGGTAGCCACTGAATTCATATTCAACTTCTTCCTTTCAACTCCCTGTGGAGCATTGGTCTCCAACAAACACTTTCCAAGCCGTTCTGTTTCTTGTCATGTTTATAAGATCATTCCATGTCTTCCCCATCATCTTCATCTCTGCTTCCATTTGTCTTCTCCAAGAATATTTTGGTCTATTTTCTGTATCTCTCCCCTTGGAGATTCCAGAAAAGGGCCTATTGTGTAATACTCTCAGTTGGCTTCCACAGTGTGTGTCCCTATCAAGCCCCATCGTCTCCGCAATATCTCTTTTTATTTATTCACACATTGCTCTGTCAGCTCAAGATGACGTCATTTTTAAATTACTCATAAACATTAACATGCCCTCCTTCTTCACGTTTATTTTTGCAGATTTGCTTGAATGGACTGTGTGTGTCGGACCCTAGTGTTACAATGGCGCCTACAACACGTAGATCAAAAGTCACCACCAGAAAGCCCACTGCCGGACCTACAACACGTCGATCTAAAGTCACCACCAGAAAGCCCACTGCCGGACCTACAACACGTAGATCAAAAGTCACCACCAGAAAGCCCACTGCCGGACCTACAACACGTAGATCTAAAGTCACCACCAGAAAGATCACTGCCGGACCTACAACACGTAGATCTAAAGTCACCACCAGAAAGACCACTGTCAGACCTAGAACACGTCGATCAAAAGTCACCACCAGAAAGGCAACTGTCAGACCTACAACACGACGATCAACAGTCACCACCAGTAAATCCACGCAATAGCTGTGCTAATTCGCCGAACTACTTCCAGATGCTGATCTTGTCGGATCGCTGGCAAGTGGTCGACTTACCAAGCTACTGAAGCGTCAAACTGTATTTTAACAAATCATCAGATTTAAGGATAAGCTCCGCCAGAAGTGTTATCATATACTCATATCATTTAATTCTCGGAGTTTATATATCTATTGTAATAAAGGAAATGTATCTCATTTATCTGCGACAATTTGTTGATTCTTTAATGTATGTCCTGATGTAAATAGATCTCTATAACTATCTGTTATCTTATAAACTATCTGTAAGCATCCAACGTTTATAGAGTGAACATGAACCAACTGTAGAGAATCTGTGAAATTAGCTTCGATCAACAACTCCAACAAGGACAGAACAAGGACACATCTAAAACCGCAACTAGGACACAATAAAAATACAACAGGTACACATCAAGAACACAACAAAAACAAATCAACAACCGCAAAAGAGCACAAGAACACACAAAGAATACACCTAAAATCTAAATAAGAACACAAACAAGAATACATCAAGAACACATCAACAACCACAATGACACAACAAAAACACATTAAGAGTACAACATGAACACATCAAGAACAGATCAACAACCGCAACAATTACATAACAAGGATACACCAACAACCGCAACAAACACACAACAAGACACAACAAGGACACATCAAGAACACAACATGGACACATCAAAGGGCACACCTACAACCGCAACAAGGACATACGAAGGACACAAAAAGGACACAACAACAACCGCAACAAGGACACAACAAGAACACAAGGAAACATCAACATCAAAGACACAAGAAGCAACAACAAGACACATCACAGGCAAAAGCAACAGTGAAATTAAGAAATCAAATTTTGATGCGAAAATCTGATGAAGCTGGCAACAACCCAAAGCCTGTCTCTAAACAAGCAAATAACAGCGACTTAACCAAAGCCTCTCTCTTAACAAGCAAATAACAGCGACTTAACCAAAGCCTCTCTCTTAACAAGCAAATAACAGCGACTTAACCAAACCTTTCTCTTAACAAGCAAATAACAGCGACTTAGCTAAGCCTCTCTCTTAACAAGCAAATAACAGAGACTTAACTAAGCCTCTCTCTTAACAAGCAAATAACAGCGACTTATCCAAAGCCTTTCTCCTAACAAGCAAAAAACAGCAATTTACGCAACTAATGGAACATACATTCCAGTTAAACTTAATACTGGTTATTAAGCAACACATAACTGAAACAGATCCTCAAACTGCCTACATTTGACTTGTAAGGTAAAAGTCGTAAAATATGTCCTTTTACACGTCTTGTCGTAGAGGGAAACCCGTCCTAGGATAAACCATTTTGAGTGTAGATGTTTAAAACCTTTTGAATTGTCTACTCATCATTTCTGGTCCGTACAGAGAAAGGTAAAACAAGTTACAGACAAGATACGGCATAAAAAAGAAAGAAGGAAGGGCGAAGAAGGAACAAGTGGGAAAGAAAGAGAAAAAGGACAAAAGAAAAGGAGAAAGAATAGAGCAGCTTAATTTATTGTGACGTTACTGGATAGCTTGCCACAAGAGGTAAGATTTCGCAAAATAAAGAAACGACGAGAGAAAAACAGTTTATGTTTCATAATAGATGAGAGAAGCAGATTTTATGTTGGAGAATAGTTGAGAGAAGCAGAGTTTATGTTGGAGAATAGTTGAGAGAAGCAGATTTATGTTGGAGAATAGATGACAGAGGCAGAGTTTATGTTAGAGAATAGTTGAGAGAAGCAGAGTTTATGTTAGAGAATAGATGGGAGAAACAGAGTTTATGTTACAGAATAGATGAGAGAAATAGAGATTATGAAGGAGAATAGATGCAAGAAGAAGAGTTTATGTTAGAGAATAGATGAGAGAAACAGAGATTATGTCAGAGAATAATTTGATTATCTTTGAAGAATGTTCTCAAAGAAATTCTCCGTTAATCCTCGCCATTATTATCCTTCATACAGTCCCTGCGTCTAACTGGGGTCAATAAACAGATCTGTGCCATGCACATGTTTGCTCACTTATTAACTTCCCTGCGCTGCCCAGCTTAACAGTACGTCATAGTGTACCACTTACCACGGTTACAATGACCTGTGCTGTTATTAAAGAGATTGCTGTAAAAGGTTGACTAACACTTGACAGATATCTCTGGATGCTACAGATGAAGATCACCTCTTGAAGTACTGTCCAAGGTTTAGTCTGACTGGGCAGGAGACACCCCTAGTCCCCCCCACCCCACCTTTCCCCACCATCCATATTTCCATAACTTTATCCCTTGATTGATCAAGTTGAGAAAACAGTTACGCCACTGTAAGGGAGACCTTGATACTTAATTATGTTGTAAGGTCGTTGACTTTTTCATTCCAGGAAACGATTCCATTCTCTGAGATGTGTTTACGTCTTCGTCCTGTCTGCCTGAAGGACAAGGATTTTCTCCAACAGGCTCACCTTATGTTAGGTATTTGTAGCCGCCGTCTCTATCCTGAATCAGTCCTCAAATATGTATTCTAACGGGATCTCCTCATTTCTCGTCTGGGTGCACTCACGCAACAAACCAACCGCTCCGTCTCTGATAGAACGATATTCACACTCAACCTACCACACTCAACCTACCACCTTCACCTTCCACGCACACTTATCATCCTCACCTACCATCCTTACCTACCACACCCACCAACTATCCTCACATACCGCCCTCATCTATCAAACCGCCTTCCACTGCCACATACCACCCTCATCTACCACCCTCAACTACCACGCTCACCTACCACTCTCATCAACAACACTCATCTACCCCACCCCACCGTTACCTACCGCCATTTAACTACTACTCTCATCTGCAACACTCTCTACCACCCTTACCTACCACCCTCACCTAGCACCCTCATCTGCCAATCTGCCACCCTCATCTGCTAACCTCATCTAGCACCCTCATCTGTCAACCTCATCTGCCACCCTCATCTGCCACCCTCATTTGCCAACCTCATCTGCCACTCTCAACTGTCAACCTCATCTGCCACCCTCATCTGCCACCCTCATTTGCCAACCTCATCTAGCACCCTCATCTGCCAACCTCATCTGCCACTCTCAACTGCCACCCTCATCTGCCACCCTCAACTGCCACCCTCATCTACCACCTTCATCTACCACCCTCACCTACCACCCTCATCTGCCAACCTCATCTGCCACCCTCACCTATCATCCTCGCCTTTCTATTCTCCACTCTGATCTCACCTTGATATCACCTGGACGGCCAACTGCCAAAGTAACAAACGTGGAGGTCTTCACTCACACAAGCCTCCCAAACATCTAAACGCTGCTCAAACAACGTTTGTTACGCTCGTGTGGCTGCTTACACCGTACGAAAGTTGGTCTCATACCAAACGATATATTTTATGGCTGGGAGACGCCAAAAACTCCGAATTAAAGACATGTGTAAACGTGACATAAAGACTGAAAATAAACCTGCAACCTGGGAAGAAAGAGCTGCAGACCGTAGTATTTGGAAACTCCAACTCAAACACGCAGTAGACAGGTTCACAGAAAATGAAAACAAACAGCGACAAAAAAGGAAAAATAACATTTCCAAGGGGCGCTGCAAGCTTCATTGTCAACTCTGACTAACGGAGGTTAAAAGTCAACAAAGACTGACTGAGGCTACTATTCAACTATGACTACCGAAACTATGATGTTTAGGTCACATTTTAAACAAGGTGTTTTTTGTATTTAATGTTCTGTTCATGACTGTTGTTGTTTAACTTCGGACAGGCTGGTGGACGGTGAAATTCTCGTTGTTAACTGGATATTTGTCTTCTTTTAAATCAGGATTGAACTATCGGTGATAGGTCATTGATTGCACTGCTGAATCTGTAAACGCCCATTTCCAACAGCGACTTTCTTGTTCAGTTCACCCACTACCTTGTGAGAAGACGCGGGAGAGATCGAAGGTTACGAGAGTAAACCAAAACATAAAATCCGGAGGGAGAGACCCTAAGGAAGTCGGTAGTGTATTATTAATATGGTGGCATCCCCTGCAACTCAACTTTGGTTCCGAACGTTGTGACGTTCCCTCTGCTTCAAAGAAGATCCGAGAAGGTGCTAGTGCGATTTGGGCAAAGCACTACCTCGACATTATTGGCCCATGCATAGCAAAATCAAATATAATTGTCAGTTCCATCATCGTTAGGTCACAGCAGAGGGAAAACACCACCTCTCCAACTTGGCACGTGGAACGTTAGGACTATGTGTCCTGGATTTAAATAGCCCCAAACTCACTATTGTACAAAACAATAAGAAAAAGCCCTCATTGGCAGTGGTGTAAAGCTGAGCAGACTCGCCTACATGAAGTTTACTTTCAAGGTATGATAAGCTCATACATTCTATAAACATCCTAAATGGTAGATCAGAGCACATAATACTAAAAATACATTCAGAAGTTGGACCAATCAACATCATCAGCGCTAATGCACCAGCAATGGCAGCAACCACTGAAGACACAGACTATACATTTTACGAGATTCTCCAAGTTACATTATATACGTGTGAGTCCTGAGTGGTTGATGTGTAAGTTAGTCGTCCAATGTTCTGAACATCAGAATAATTGGTTGGTGATATGTCTCGATTCTGTTAGACCCAGCATGATACTCATTTAGTTGATTCAGCAATCTCCTTCATTGGTCTTGTTCCCATTCCCTTCTTAATTCCTAGTCTCTTTAATTGGTTAGGGAGCTGCGATAGCTCAGTGGTTAGTGAACTGGACTACAAAGAACAAGAGGTCGGGGTCGATCCTGATCGACGTCTTCTGGGTTCACCCAACCTTAAATGGGCACCATATTTTTTTCTTGGAAAGTAAAGCGGCAAGGGCTAATACTGACCACATTACCCAAAATTCATGTGCTGAAGGTGTGTAAAAATGATGGTCACTAACACCATATTCCCTATACGCCACTTGGTGTGATGGGGCTCTTTACCTTACTTAACTTTAATTGGTTGTAGGTGAGTCCTCTGGCACTAACCTCTACAGCAAACACTCTAACCTGGAACCCCTGCTGTTTCAGCTCGGTGGCGAGATCCTTGCATTTGACTATGTTTAAATATATACTGTTCCTCTAGCCGGGTTTCGAATGGCACTGTGTACTCTATTAAGATGAAGTGGGTCATATCTGATGTGTACGGTACTATGATCTGACGCATTTTAGATCTCTTGGTGCACTTTGGGTGCTTTCTACGTCCTGGGAGGTCAACCAGTGATATGCTATGTCCAGGATCGTTGAGTCGTTCCAGTTGTTCTGCTTGTGGCGTGCGGTTTGACTAGCTCTTAAAAAATAGATGTATGTTGTAGCTGTTCAGACTTTAGAGTTGGCCTTCATCCGTGCTCCGTCAGGTCTTTTCCAGGCATTTGTCCAGTCTGCATTATTCCAGATCTTCACAAACAGTACGTGGTAAGTACGTAGGCTGGCCTCCCCTCCAGCTTGGATGAGTTCAGCTGGAATGTCTTCACTTGCTGGTGGATTCCCTCTCTTCAGATACTTTTTTTACGAACGAACTTCATCTAGCACAGACTCTGTTTCACTTTCTATTAACATATGTGAGTGTTTTAAAATATCTTCACACTTTTCTATTCTGAAATCTCTCCATCTTTGCGATATATATTCTTTTGTTTGATTAGTATGTTGTCATTGTCAACATTAATTTACCTGAACTGATGGTCTAAAATTGTCTGTTATCATTCTGATTTCTCTGAACATTTCTCCGTCTCTGCCTTGCTTGTAGAGATCTTCAATTCTGCAACATGCGTTCACAACATAATTTTTGTTGTCTCTTCTGATCTCTGTTCGAACTGCTTTTCTTGTTGTATTTTCTATATTCGGCGTTGTTTCTCTTTGCTTCAATTTTCTTCTTTTTTCGTTTGTTTCTACGAGGGCCATTGTTTTCGTTCTGAGATATAGATAAGATATGATCAGACCATTTAAATATACGCGGTACGATCAATTCAAATACATGTCTGGCAATACAAGCAAGGCACGTCTATTTTGTTGGCGGTGTCGAGAAATTAGATCATCGAATGAATGTGCGTTACAAGTAATAGACTAATGAGGTTAATGTAAGTAAAGGAGTAGTCAATGTTTCTTTTGTGCAAGCAATGCGACCAGACATCACGTCCAAGTATTAACCCACATCTATCTATCTATTGACCTTTCGAGCCGTAGCCGGCCCATAGGGCGTAGACCAAGATAATCCTTTTATCTGATTTTTTGTTCTAGCAGTTTTCAATTCTTTTAAATATATTTTATCAAATCTCGCCATTTGTCTCTGTTCTGTGCAAGCAGCTCTATCTCATTGAGGGAGCCTATTCCTGCTGCTCTTGCCTCTCTCATCAATGTTCTTCTCAGTGTCTCTCTAGGTCTTCCTCTTTTTCTCTTACCTATTGTTTCCCACATGAGGGCTTGCTTTGCTATTCGGTTTTTATCTCTTCTCATCACATGTCCAATGTATGACCATCGTCTTTTCTTTATTACTAAAGATATTAGTGGTTGATTGGCGATTTCTCTAATTTCCTTGTTTGTTGTAATATATATGTAATGCTGATATGTACCTATATACCTATTTTACCACAATTTTACTAACAATTTTTGTCTATGTGTCTGTCTACCTGTAAATGTGTTTGGATGTGTGTAAATTGAATCTATTATGTGTTATTTTAATTTCTTCCTTTACAATGTGTCTTAAATTAATATCTATCTATCTATTGACCTTTCGAGCCGTAGTAGCCGGCTCATAGGGCTTAGACCCAGATATTACTTCTCTAATATACATTTTTATTCTAGCAGTTTTCAATCCTTGTAAAGATCGTTTATCCAATCTCCCATTTGTCTCTGTATCTGTAAGCAGCTCTATCTCACTGAGGAAGTCGATACCTGCTGCTCTTGCCTCTCTCATCAATGTTCTTCACAGTGCCTCTCTGGGTCTTCCTCCTTTCCTCCTACCTGTTGTTTCCCACATGAGGGCTTGCTTTGTTATTCGGTTATTATCTCTTCTCATTACACGTCCAACATATGCCCATCCTTGATTACTGAAGATATTAGTGGTTGATTGGCAATTTTTCTTATTTCCTCGTTTGTTTTGAATTTGTTCCACGCTATACTAAGTATTTTCCTTAGACATTTATTTTTCGCATGCGTTCAACTTTGTTCTTCTTAATATGCCTTATATATATATTCAATTTTTTCGTGATGTCTTGATATATTGCTCTTCAGGCCGTCTCATTAGCATTAACACACTTTTAACACATTCAAGTAAAGTATATTCCTTTCGTTCTTAATAAGCAACAAACGCTTGAGATGCTCAATAACACCAGCACATATATATTAATGCACTATGTACAGCACTGTGGTAACAAATCACTTTAATACAATTTCATATTTATAGGATTTGACATTATCATAAAATTTAATACTACCTGGCGGTTTGGGTAATCGATTGAATTAAATCTCAGTGAATTCACATAACAGATTACACTTTCTAACTATCGTGCTGTTGTTTACACAAATGTCCTGTAGTGGACGTTTACTAAATAAGCTGTTCTGTGTCTTCTGTCTCTAATGGTGTCTGCTCTCACTCGCTGCTCGCTCTTTATACATACTGGTCACTTCTAGCTACCCACCTGATGTCAAATATCTTAATATTTCTTTTCTCTACGCCCACACTTTCTAGTGGGCACTCCTTGCTGACCTTGTTTACGTTATCCACCGACACTGTCTGGTCATATATCCTTGTCCTATTTTACTGTGATCTATACTTTAACAACTTTAATTAAGTTCAACTTATTATTTTCTCATGCCCTTCCACGCGTGTGCCTTTTAATCTTATCTTTTAATCTGTATATCCCATGTAACAGACTAAGCTAATGAAAGCATGGGGGGCAGGTAACTTAGTCGTTACCCGCTTCTTTAATGGACAATAGCAGTAACATATTGTAGCGACCAGCAGTAGCTAAGACATACATTTAAGGTATGGAACATTTCCAGCCAGAATAACAACTTGAATAGAGATAACGCAGAGATCATAGTAGGGATAGGAACACCCACAGAGGAATTACACTAGGACATAACAAGGATACCCACTAAGCTAAGGTAGGAAGGTCTAGTATATCTGGACACGATAATGAGTTTAAAGAATGGAGATTTCCACTTCAACCAAGTTGTGGAAGTGAGAGTAGGCGCATGTCAATAGCATGCATTGACCCCCATGACTTTGGCCGTCTGATAAATAAGTTGTCATCCAACTACCAGGAAAGGTCAGAGTCATGAAGTAATAATTATTTTGAATGGGGTTATAGAAAAATTACGAAAATAATCTGTTATTGTCAAGTCTTGGACATTTGAGACACAGGTCAGACTTTGAGTCACAGTTATGAGATGTAAAGTGGCGGTGGAATATTTATTTTGAGATTTGATTGGCTGAAAAGGTTGCAATTTGTTGTGGCTCAGTGTATAACCTTTAACACAATAGAATCAAAAGATTAGATAGATAGATATATATATATATATATATATATATATATAGAGAGAGAGAGAGAGAGAAGCCAGAATATAGACTAAGTAAGTTTAGTCCGGTTTCGGCCTAACTGCCGAAGGCAGTTAGTAGAAGTTAAGTTGAGCTAGATAGGTTGAGCCAAAAGTTAGGCTCCGAAGATTACAAGTTTATGAATTAATATTAATACAAGACCAAGAAGTTTTCTCTTTAAGTTTTAAGAACAACTAGAAGTCAAGAACTAGAAGTCTTAGAATAAGGACTAAGAAAGTTAGATTGGAAGCTAGGAGTTAGACAAGAAAAGTTAGTAAGGAATCATAAGGTTGATAGTAGTTAGTTAGTTGAGCTATAGAACTTTACAACAAATGAGTTAATGAACATAGGAGAATTAGTTATGAAACTCTGAAGTGTTGAGAGTTCAAGTTGTGCTTCACATTTCTCATGAACGTAAGTTGATTAATGTGCTTGTTTTCCTCGGTGGCTAAATTGTTATTGTGGTCGCTCCCTGATAATTTGTAAAAGTATACAGACTAGGTAGAACAGATCACATTATAGCGGACAGAGATATAGCTTCGGTTGGATATCTTAGTAGTTACCCATACATTAAGTAGGTGATAGCAGTAGCAGTACAATTATAACACAGGCACAGATGAACAGAAGCAAGTTTTGGGGATGAAAAAGCATTGTAGCTGTTATTGAAAATGTTGGGGGAATAGATGTAAACTTGACTTGACTTTGTCACATGTCCAGAAATTCGGTTGATAAAAAAATTCGATGGTAGGTTAAATCTATGAGAGAGATGTCACTCTAGAGTTAATGTTAGCATTATTTTTAAAACTCAGAGATTAACTAAAATGTCAAGATGAAGTATTATTTTGGAAAAGTTTGACACAAAAGTCATCTAGAGTTGAACATCGCATTCAACAATTGGTTAGGAGATAACTAGACAGCGATTATGTCAATAAATTATGCAAATGAGACCAAATGATTTAAACTCGTGCATTAGCAGAATTTGACAGTTTAGAATGATTTTTTTTTGAAAGAAAAGGTTCTCGACACGAGATTCCAGGGCGTTTAAGAAGTTGGGTGTTAGTGACTTTGTCCATGACTACGGCAAACATCCGAACCACGAAAAACATCTAAAAACACAGAGGGATAGCAATTTCGAGATAAAGTAAAAAAAAGATCAATAAATATATATAAGTTAAAGAGAGATAAAGAAAAGATCAATAAAGATATACATTAAAGAGAGACAAAGAAAAAGATCAATAAAGATATATAAGTTAAAGAGAGTTAAGAAAAGATCAATAAAGATATAAATTAGAGAGAGATAGAGAAAAAAGATCAATACAGATATTTAAGTTAAAGAGAGATAAAGCAAAGATCAATAAAGATATAAATTAGAGAGAGATAGAGAAAAAGATCAATAAAGACATAAGTTAGATAGGGGAAGAGAAACACCTAGAGACCATCACGTTAGACCAGATATGTTTTATTTAAGAAGTGTTTCAAGTTAGATCCAGAAGTTTTATGCTCCAGAGAACAATAGTAAGTAGATTAAGTGTAGCATTGAATAAGTCAAGACATAGATATAGCAAGTGTCGAGCAAGAGGAGTTGTGATATTTTGATGGAATAAAGGAAATCATTAGAAATGTCACAGACAATATGTACTAAGAGATGCCTCAAATAAATACCCGTGTTAACCTCTTCAGGGCATCAAGTTCAAGAACATTAATTATAGAATTGTAATTTATAAATGTATGTGTTCCACTGATATTTCACTTGTACAACCGACGATCAAATAAACTTGTATCAGCAAAATCTCATATGTTGTGATTATTGACTTCATGAACCCATGTCAAGACATTGTTAGTACGTCGTGTTGTGATCTATGTGCAATCATTATGGAAATATCTAAACTCTGAATTATAAAATAGTTAGTAGCAGTTCCCTGTCTAAAGATATGAATCTGGAGAAAATAAAGACGAGGCCACCACACAGAAGGGTCCAGGTTCGATTCCCATAAGTAGAAGATTTTTGGGATCGACAAAGCTCAGGGGTTCACCCAGGCTATAACACTGAGCATCAGAGGTTATTCTGGATAGTAAAGGCGGCCTGGCGTGATACCGGCCACGTCACCCAAAAACTTATCATGAAATAAAATATGGTCACTAACACAATATTCCCCTAAAGCCAAGTAGGCAGCAGAGGGAACCTTTACTTTTACTTTACTTGTCTGTCTTTGATGATTTCCTATGGATCTTTAGGATTTCGCTACTATCACTACGTTATGTAGCTGGTTCCATTGTATAATTTTGCCTGTATATTTTATATTAGTCGTTTCTCTTTATTTGTTAGTTTCTGTATATCTTCAATTTTTTCTCGGTTTCTTTCTATTTCAACTTTGTTAGTATAAATGAATAGTTACCTCTGCAGCCACACACACAAACATAAACAAAATGAGAAATGAAAAAAAGGATAAAGAAAACAAATAACGAAAACGGTATGGTTAAAGCTTCACGTAACAAGAGGATATCATAAACCTGAACGACGTTTCGGCTCAATAGGTGTTCAACAGGAATAAACATACAACACACACATATGTATTTACAATTAGAAAAAATAAAGAAAAAATGATATATAATAATTTCAAGTGAGAAGAAGAAATAAAAGGAACATTGAAAATAAAGAACTTCCCTGTATAATCTTATCTGTGTGAATGTTAGTGCGCACGGGAAATGTGTGTGTGCACAAAAAAAAGAAAATGTGCGCACACAGCACACAGTAACAGAAGTTTGCGAAAACTGGTCAGCGCGCATAAACAAAGCTCAAACAACTGACTAGAAGAATGTAGGATACCCGAGGGTAGATGGAAATGTCGTAGAGTGAGATAAGAGATATAGGGGATAGACGAAGTGATGCGGTGTGGACTAGTAGAGGAGGGATTTGAATAGCATAGCATGTGTATATAATAATGTACTCAAACATGAGAAACAGAGAATATGCATTTGGGAAAGGACAGTCATGAAGAAACTATATGTAAGAGTGTGATACATTACTTCCTTGCGGGATCAGTGAACCCAATTTCTATTTATTTCATTTCTCATCACAATTAGCTTTACTACAACTTCGCAGTTTTATGCATTTATGTGCATTTATTTGCCTTGACCCTACAAAAAAAAAAGAACTAACTTACGCATTTAGATCAGAAGAATTGATAAAGTAAAAACATGACCGGAAGATACGTCATTTCTAACTGCGTCTAACAGACAATAAATGGTGTAAGTATGGGAAACTTGTAACTGATCGTGGTTATTTATGACGTAACAGCAGGTAAAAAACATAACCGGGCATGACAAGTGCGTGCTATCTCGTCTCGTGACAATATATAAACCCAGCGTGATTAATTTATTTCAGTCATCGCTCACTGTATCTGGTCAGTGTCTACAGATCGTGAGTTTATATTGTTATGTTGGCTTGTCACAAACATTTTGTTGTGTTGGCTTGTCACAAACATTTTGTTATGTTGGCTTGTCATAAAGACTTTGTTATGCTGGCTTGTCGCAAACACTTTGTGATGTTGGTATATCACGAGCACTTTGTTATGTTCGCTTGTCACAAACACTTTGTTATGTTGCCTTGTCACAAACACTTTGTTATGTTGGCTTGTCACAAACACTTTATTATGCTGGCATGTCACAAACACTTTGTTATGCTGGTTGTCACAAACACTTTGTTATGTTGATTTGTCACAATCACTTGGTTATGTTGGCTTTTCACAAACACTTTGTTATGTTGGCTTGTCACAAACACTTTGTTGTGTTAGCTTGTCACAAACACTTTATTATGCTGGCATGTCACAAACACTATGTTGTGATGGCTTGTCACCAACACTTTGTTATGTTGGTTTGTCACAATCACTTTGTTATGTTGGCTTGTCAAAAATATTTTGTTATATTGGCTTGTCCCAAACACTTTGTTTTGCTGGCTTGTGACAAACACTTTGTTATGTTGGCACAAACACTCTGTTATGTTGGCTTGTCACAAACACCTTGTTATGTTGGCACAAACACTTTATTATGCTGGCTTGTCGAAAACACTTTTTTATGCTGGCTAGTCAACAAACAGCAGCTATACAAATTAACAACCAAACAGGACAATTCCAATATATAAAACAAGGAGTAGACAAGGCTGTGTTCTGTCACCGGATTTGTTTTCACTTTACAGCGAATATATTATGAAATCAATAGTAGACAAAAAAGGAATTGAAGTCAACGGTCACAACATAAATAATTTGCGATATGCGGATGATAGTCTTAATAACAGAGACAGAGAACGAACTACAAGAAATGATAGACATATAAGTAGAAGAAAGCAACAAGAAAGGTCTCAGTATGAATAGTAAGAAAACAGAAGTAATGGTTATATCGAAGAAACAATCATCACCATCATGCATCATAAAAATAAACGAGACAAATCTGAAACAAGTACAACGTTTAAAATACTTGGGCACAATAATTACATCAGATGGGAGATGCACCACAGAAATAAAAAGCAGAATAGCTCAGGCCAAAATAGCATTTGAGAAAATGAAAAAATATCTTATGCAACAAATCTGTGTCAATAAAAATGAGAAAGGGAGTTCATCGGTGCTATATAGAACCAATTCTGACCTATGGAAGCGAATCATGGACAGTAGACAAACAAATGAAAAGACGATTAGAGGCAACAGAGATGGGATTTCTCGGAAGAATGTTGAAAGTTCCCTGGACAGATAGAAAGATCAATGAGGAAGTTCTCAAAGAGGCCAACACAAATAGGGAGCTCTTAAAAACATCAGAAAGAAGCAATCAACATTTTTTGGGCACATCATGAGAAGAGGAAAGTTGGAATACTTGGTTACAAGTAGCAAAATAAAAGGAAGGAGAGATCGCGGACGATAAAGAGAGAAATTACTGGATAGATTGGTGTCATGGCATGGAAAACAGTCAACAACAGAACTGATGCGATGCACTGTAGATAGAAGATTGTGGAGGGACATGATCGCCTACGCCAACCGGCAGGGTACATGATGATGATGATGATGATGATGATGATGATGTCACAAACACTTTGTTATGTTGGCTTGTCACAAATACTTTGCTATGTTGACTTGTCACAAATAATTTGTAATGTTGGCTTGTCACCATCAGTTTGTTATGCTGGATTGACACAAACACTTGTTTCTATTTTACTGTTTTGATCTAATCTTGTGATTAACATATGACATATCTAGTGACAGTAAATATTTATACTATACTATACGGAAGTAGTTGTTATCGTTGTTTTTGTGTAGTATTGATAAGGATCTATGTCACATTCTGTTACATCACAGGAAGCTAAAAGGCCAAAACATTTTCTCACCAGGATTAACGTCTGATGAACAGATTACCTATTACTGCGAAGTTCTGTTTCAAGTTTCCTGTTATTTATTTCTGTAAGTGGATTGTTTCCACTTTATTTCATTATCACAACATCTAGACCTAGTTCGAGAGATTAGAGAGAATATAATTTTTGTTTGACAATTTAAAAATTGTAAATACAGTCTGTTTTAGCGAGTAAATTGTTTTAGTTTTGATTGTATTTAGATGTGTGTCTAAAAATGGTTGTAGATGTTGACTGTTGATTTACAGACCTATCTTTATCAGTCAAATCCGTACAGTTTGGGCTTATATCTGTGCGTACGTTAGAATACTTTTCCTGCTATAAATAAATATTACAAATCAGAAGCAGGCACATGATGTCCTATAGCATGTGCTAACACTTGAGAGACTTAACACATTGACAATATTTTAAAGTGAGAGAGCATGCCATCTTCCACTTTGATGTTATCTTCAACAAAGCGAGTCAAGTACATATTTTATAGCTGGATGGACAGGACATCCGTCAGTCTGGGATTGAACGCGGGTTCGTGTATCCATCAAGTCAGAGCTATAGTGACTACACAAATTCAGATGTCACTTTGGTTAGGAAGTATTGAACCGACACCATCTAATTTTTTTTTTTTTTTTTTTTTTTTTTTTGCGTTTACCAGTTTTGACCTCTGACGAAGTCCCTAGAGACTAGGAACTGATCTTTGCGTGTGAATCCGTTTTTCCCTGGCAGCCGTGTGTGCAGAGGTCTCTGGACGAACAGGCAGATAACTCCGACTTCATAGGTACACATATCTTTTCCGTCCATGAGTAATTGACGTTTCAAGCCGGGCCTCGCTGCTGAGACCAGGGGTGGTTGTCGCAGAGAGAAATCGTAAATAAAAACCCCAACTGGTGAAGCCAGGATTTTAAACCACAACCTCTCTGTCTCGTGGCCGGTGTCTTGCCTAGAGACCAACCAGTCCCCCACCATCTCATTTAAGAAACGACAATCTCTCTTCTTTCTTGGTCACAGAACGACCACGTGCCAGGCGCGTCTTGTAGCTCCACAGTCTGGTTGATCATCATCATCGAGTGCCATCTCCGCAACTATGGTTGGCTTCATGGAGCGCCATTCTGCTCTGTCTCTTACTTAGATGGTATAGGTTGTCATAGGCTGGTTTGTCCATCTTTTGATGTTATTCGTCCATGTTAGTCTTGGTCTGCCTCTCCCTCTTTTACCTTGTATTTTCCCCTCCAGGATTACTTTTAGTAGGCTGTTGTGTCTTTTAACATGGCGCAAAAATCGCAATTGCCTTGTTTGAATTGTGCTTAGTAGTTCTCTTTTCATTTTTAGTTGTTTTAAGACTTCAACGTTTGTTTTATTTTCCTTCCATCCAATTCTACCTATTCTTCTATATATCCACATTGCAAAGGCTTCAATTCTCTGTTCTGTTTTCTTGTCTAATGTCCATTTTTCTGCACCATATAATGTTGAGAAGATGTAACACTTTGCTATTCTTAGTTTTAGCCCTGGTGTTATTTGTTTTGATTTTAGTATATTTTTCTTGGCAATGAAATTACTTTTTGCCATACCTATTCTTTTATTTATTTCAGTTTTACATTTTCCATCACTGGATATAGTATGTCCCAGGTAGTTGTAGCTCTGAACTGTCTTAGATGTATTCTTTCCACTTTGATATTTAAGTGTAGGTCTTGAGAGTTTTCTTTGTTTATGATCATAGTTTTAGTCTTTTTGATATTCATATCAAGTCCATATTTTTTGCTTATCATATTTATTTCATTAAGCAATTGTTGTAGATCTTTCGGATTTTCTGCTAGTAGTACAGTATCATCAGCATATCTTAGGTCATTGATTATCTTCCCATTAATGTTTAGGCCTGGCATCTCAGTGATGTTTTTAAAGATTTGCCCAGTGTCCCGCTATTTTTCCTAAATCCAAATTGCTGCTCATCTAATTCAGTATTGATTTTATTCTGAATCCTTCCTTGTATAACTTTTAGCAAGATTTTTGTAACATGGCTCATTAGGCTCATTGTTCTAAAGTCACTGCATTCAACTGCACCATTCTTTTTAGGCAATGCAATGAAAGTTGATGTTTTTAGTTCATTTGGTATGTATCCTGTGTGGTATATGTCGTTGCATATGTCTGTAATCACTTCAATGCCAAAATCTTCTATCGCCTGTATCATCTCTATCTGTATGCTGTCAGGTCCTGCTGTTTTTTCCCTTTTTCATTGTTTTTATAGCTTTTCCCACGTCATATTTTAAGATTTTATAGCCTGATATACATTTTATAATTGGTTTCTTCTCCCTTTGATCATGAAATGAGTATGTATTCCTGCCATCTATCTATTATATCTTTGTTGTCGGTTAGCAATTTTGTTTTTTTGTCTGCAATGCATCCACCTGCTGTGTTTTTTTTTATTTTTACTAGTCATTCTCTTTATTTCTGTGTGCATTCCTCTTAAGTATTGTTTGCTTTCCATAGATTCTATTTCTATACATTTTTTGCTGAGCCAGTTTTCTTTTGCCTTTTTACACATTTTGCGTATTTCATTATCTATTTTATTCTATTGGGCAGTGCTCTTCGCTTGTCTCCTTTATTCCATTTTTCTAAGATGGTGTTAGCTATCCATTTTTGTTTTTTGTTCTTTTCTTTTTTAGGTAAGGTGTCTCAGGTTTCTTGTTTGTTTTTCTTATGCATTGTCATTTGGTTGTGATCTTTTCATCAGTATTTTCTCTTCTGTATTGCTCAATTCCTTCTTCTAGCAGCTTCTGATATGTGTTCTTTACTTGTATGGTATAGGTATATTTAATATCTTTTTGATTTAAAGCTGTTATATTTAGTGGATTTGTTGATGAATTAGATTTTTGCTTGTTTCGCTTTAGTTTGATTTTCATTATAATCACTACAAGATTGTGATCTGAATTAATATCTGCTCCTGGACAGATTTTGGCTTTCATTACGCTGTTACGGAACCTTTCTTTACGGTGTTACATATTATCAGCCTGTTTTCTTCACAGAGTTATATTAATCTATCTTCTCTGTCATTTACTTTTCCTAAAACATGATTTATTATAATGGTATTATAACTACCTTTTCCTTCTTTAGCGTTGATGTCAGCCATTACAATCAAGATATCTAATGATTTCGCTTGCTTCATAACTTTATTTAGATCTTCACAATATGCTTCTATTTGTTCATTTGTGTAGTCTTGAGTAGGTGCGTATGTCTGTTGCTATGTCGAATGGTTTTGCTTTCAATTTGAGTAGTGTAATCCTAACACTGTATGTCCAGTGGGTACTTATAAATTTGTGTAGCTCTCTTTTTATCAGTATTCCTAACCCCCATTTATGTTCTGTTATGTTTCCTGAGTATATAAATGTATATTTGTCGTCCTCTATGTACCCAAATTCTGTCCATCTTGTCTCTGACATGTCTAAAATGTATATGTTTATTCGTTCTGCTTCTTGAATCAGATTTTCCTATTTCCCTTCTTGATATAGAGTCCTAACATCCCATGTACTTATTTTAAGATCTTTCCTCCGACATAAGTTTGAACTCCTCTCCATGGCTTCTTCTTGACTAGTACGTGATGAGGCTACAATCTCTTTCACTGTGGTCAGCCACATTCGTCTTTCGTGTCCTTAACATGCCTCTGTGTACAGGGACACATTACTGTTTTCGCTTTCTGGGCCGTTGGTCATTGCCGACACTTCCGCCCCACCCACTGTCAATGACTTTGTACAATTCGGTATGGACATTTCCGTCTGCCTGGCGCGACAGTGAAAAACAATGCCCTATCACCGTTAGGTCGTTCTCGAATGAAGGTTGTCTCACAGTCTGGTTATTTCTTTATAATTTCAATTTTTTTGCTCCCTTACTCTTTCCGTACGGAAACTTTTCATCGATGCAACGGAAGATATTTCAGAGACAAAAGTGTTCATGGTTGTAAGAATCAATCTACATATTTATATTTATCTAACATATAACATATTATTTATGAATGTTTTGATAATTGAACAAGGTATTAGATTTCATCAATATCCAGATAATACAAGACATGTAAAATGAATATGGTTTGATGGCGTTCACATTAATCAAATTGAGCATAGCGCACTATGCGGCGAAACGTATGGAAAGAGTTAAGATTTATATAAGGTCAGATTCGTTTTTTGTTTTGTTTTTGCATGAATCTAAGTCAGTTTATGACTGACATTAATATATTTTGTGATCATTAACCAGAAGTCCTCACCTGCCAAAAACTGTTGCCCTAATCAAGGTATTGGACAAGAACTGGCGGCTGCCTCCTTTTGTACACAGCATGGCGTCCAGTAGTCAACATATAATTAAACACACTCCGATGTTCTGGATGGTCGCTATCCTGGCCTGGCTGCACTTGACTGCTGCTATGACCGGTAAGTAAATGTCTTTTCTCCACGTAGTGAACATGTGGCAAGATGTGTCCAGGAGCTAAGATCAAGAAAATAAATACGCATAGAGAAATGTCAGACGATAGAGCTGGTTAGGTTATGTCCCTTTAGAAGAGAATAAGAAAGCATCACATGAATTACAATACAAGAACATTGATTTTCGTTGGTAGGAATAAAGAACGCAATCCAAGACTAACTTGTTAAGACCAGCGATAAACAAGATGGTTAGATTTAGGAAATGTTGCAAATGATGGCGATATGGGCAATGAAAAAAGGTGAAGACCGGATGCCCAACTAAGGTTCATGTAGATCAATGCCTGGTAAACTAAACTCACCTGTCGCTACTCTCAGTTGCCAAATATAGTTAAACTTTGGTCAAATGCCTACCTAATCACTCAGTTATTAATATTATCTACACACCAATCGCATCCATCAACATTCACATAATAACATTAGTTACACTCCAATTGCTTCCATAAACACTCAATTACTACTACTAACAATGTCTACTTAAATGATCGTTAATGTACCGTGTTGTGGTTTAACTTAAGCTGTGATAACTATGTCTTTGATATAACTCATTTTTGTTAACAGTTTACCTTATCTCTTCGATCCCTACTCCCTTAGCTAGGCTGGTCAATTAGTTAGCGCTGTTTGAAGATAAGGTAAAACAGTCTTCATCAGTTGTGGTTCAATATGTGAAGATGAATTATAACAGTCATGATCAGTTGTAGTTTACTGCGTCATGATGGAGTATTAAGGTCCTGATCATTTGTGGTTCACTTCTTCTTCATCCTTTACCAGTTTAATATACTCCGGTGCTTTGAGTCTGAATCTGACAACAAACTTTTGTTTGAGCGTTTTGGCCCGACACATCCCTCTTCATCATGGTCTTTCAATAGCCTACCAATTGTCATCAGTTCAGCGGCCATGTTTGTGCTATCTCAAGTCAACATGAAAGAGTCGGAAATCTTGTCATGAGCTCAGACCTTGCTCGTGTTTCTTTGTTGTTATTTATTTGCCTCTTTCCGAAGCCTTGTGGTCGGATCTCAATGTCCTGAGAAAGTCGAAGTTAAAGCATCGAACACCTGAAAGGAACAACTGGTGGGATCTCAATGTCCTGAGAAAGTCGAAGTTAAAGTATCGAATACCTGAAAGGAACAACTGGTGGGATCTCAATGTCCTGAGAAAGTCGAAGTTAAAGCATCGAACACCTGAAAGGAACAACTGGTGGGATCTCAATGTCCTGAGAAAGTCGAAGTTAAAGCATCGAACACCTGAAAGGAACAACTGGTGGGATCTCAATGTCCTGAGAAAGTCGAAGTTAAAGCAACGAACACCTGAAAGAAACAACTGGTGGGATCTCAATGTCCTGAGAAAGTCGAAGTTAAAGCAACGAACACCTGAAAGAAACAAACAATTTGGAGAGATAATTCTCACCGCCACTGGTGGGATTTGAACCCGATGTTGAACCGCTGTCTCAGCAGTTGACTTTCCAGCCGCCTATGGTTTCACTTATCATGACGATAAAAGTCAGCTATGAGTTGCTGGCGACCTTTATGACAAGTGCTCATGTACGTCCTTGACCCTACAATATGTGATACTGCCATGTTAACACTTTTCCTCTTCGTTACCAGCTGTTGAATTCTGTCAGCTTTTACCAGCTGTTGTATTCTATCAACTCTTACCAGCTGTTGTATTCTGTCAACTCTTACCAGCTGTTGTATTCTGTCAGCTCTTACCAGCTGTTGTATTCTGTCAACTCTTAACAGCTGTTGTATTATATCAACACTTACCAGCTGTTGTATTCTGTCAACTCTCACCAGCTGTTGTATTATGTCATCTTTTACCAGCTGTTGTATTCTGTCAACTCTTAACAGCTGTTGTATTATGTCAACTTTTAACAGCTGTTGTATATGTCAATTCTTACCAGCTGTTGTATTATGTCAACTCTTAACATCTGTTGTATTCTGTCAACTCTTACCAGTTGTTGTATTCTATCAACTTTTAACAGTTGTTGTATTCTGTCAACTCTTTAGTTCACGTCAAACATATGTACCCCAGCTATACACGTGACTCAATGCCAGATGAGCTGAACGTGACTCTTGTTAGTGAGTCGGGGAACAACATCTACATCCACCTTCGACGTATGCAGGACCATGACCCCAACGTTCCGGTCTACACCCTCCACATTGACTCAAATGGCAGGTTCTATCAACATCAAGAGGACCTAGAGGACAAGCAGGTATGTACAATAAAGTGGCACAATTCTAAAATCGTAATAGTCATTGAAGATTAATCATATCAGTATTGGTGAGTATTTGAAGCGTTAGGGGCTCATGTACTTTTCCTCTCAGGCCAAAGACGTAGCGAGGAAGTCATAGTTCTTTACGTATGACGATTTGCTGCTAGTTGGTGTATGTCTTGGTTGATGTCCTATGGTTGAGCCTTTCCTTGTAATTATTTTGTGTAGCGATTCTCTGGCTATCTCTTGTTTTATTTTACCAGATGATTTCCACATGAATGCACGATGGGGTAGTCTTTATATCTTCATTCTCAGCACATGACCAATGTATTTTCAACGCCTTCTTCTTATAAACCTCGACACGTATTCTTGTCCGATTCGTCTCTAATATGTTCGTTTGAAATGTATTATTTTCAGCTTATGTTTGAAATTCTCTAGACATTTCTTTTCAAAATCATTTAATTTTCTCAAACGTCTTGATGGATCTCCAACTTTCACATGCATATGGTAACAATGGTATCACATCCATTTGGTAGCATTGGTATCACATCCATTTGGTAGCATTGGTATCACATCCATATGGTAGCAATGGTATCACATCCATTTGGTAGCATTGGTATCACATCCATATGGTAGCAATGGTATCACATCAATTTGGTAGCATTGGTATCACATCCATATGGTAGCAATGGTATCACATCCATTTGGTAGCATTGGTATCACATCCATTTGGTAGCATTGGTATCACATCCATTTGGTAGCATTGGTATAACATCCATTTGGTAGCATTGGTATCACATCCATTTGGTAGCAATGGTATCACATCCATTTGGTAGCATTGGTATCACATCCATTTGGTATCAATGGTATCACATCCATTTGGTAGCAATGGTATCACATCCATTTGGTAGCAATGGTATCACATCCATTTGGTAGCAATGGTATCACATCCATTTGCTAGAACTTTTAACACACAGGAATGGAACAAGTTAAGTTTTGTTCGTTTATTGAGAACTGCATCTCCAGATGTTCGTCAGTTTGTTGAAAGTATTTGATACTAGTACGACGCGAGACATGATGTCTGATGTCATGTCTATATTTGATGCTAGTACGACGCGAGTCATGATGTCTGATGTCATGTCTATATTTGATGCTAGTGCGACGCGACTCATGATGTCTGATGTCATGTCTATATTTGATGCTAGTGCGACACGACTCATGATGTCAGATGTCATGTCTATATTTGATGCTAGTACGACGCGAGTCATGATGTCTGATGTCATGTCTACATTTGATGCTAGTACGACGCGAGTCATGATGTCTGATGTCATGTCTACATTTGATGCTAGTACGACGCGACTCATGATGTTTGATGTCATGTCTACATTTGATGCTAGTACGACGCGAGTCATGATGTCTGATGTCATGTCTATATTTGATGCTAGTGCGACGCGACTCATGATGTCTGATGTCATGTCTATGTTTGATGCTAGTACGACGCGAGTCATGATGTCTGATGTCATGTCTATATTTGATGCTAGTGCGACGCGAGACATGATGTCTGATGTCATGTCTATATTTGATGCTAGTGCGACGCGAGACATGATGTCTGATGTCATGTCTACATTTGATGCTAGTACGATGCGAGTCATGATGTCTGATGTCATGTCTATATTTGATGCTAGTGCGACGCGAGTCATGATGTCTGATGTCATGTCTACATTTGATGCTAGTGCGACGCGAGTCATGATGTCTGATGGCATGTATACATTTGATGGTAGTGCAACACGACACATGATGTCTGATGTCATGTCTACTTATGCTAGTGCGAAGCGAAACACGATGTCTGATGTCATGTCTACATTTGATGATAGTCCGATGTATGTCATGCTTTCTGATGTTGTGTTCTGATGTGTAATGCTAGAGCGATTTGTGTCATTTTGACCTATCTTGTGTCTCCACTTCATGCTAGAGCTGTATGTGTCATGATGTCTGATCTTGTGTTTCCACTTCATGCTAGAGCTGTATGTGTCATGATGTCTGATGAGTGTTGCTGAAGAGTTGGCCAGATATAGATATTGACGTGATTCCCAGCCAGTTGTTACAATCTGATAAATCTCCATTGTTTTGAAGGGAGCATCACAATAATGTCATCTTTCTATTATTGTGGTGGGTACCCATTGCGACATACTTCATTGACATGTATGGCTTGTAGAAACAGACAGCCAGTAGGCACGTTAACAGTTATAGCTCGTTTCAAATCATGTGCCAAACTTTTAAAATCGATATCTTTTTAATCTCTTTTTGTAATTTTTTCAAAATTTGCATGTTAAGTTATAATGATTAGAACCCAACAGGGAATTAATTTCATTTTTAAAAAAAATTTGGTTATTATTGTTGCTTATTTGATTTATATAAATTTATAACGACCCATTGATGTAGTAAAAACTTAATGTTTACAGTATTTTAAGTTAAAAATAACGATTAAAAATCCATACACGGTACAATTGACGTTTTTGCACACATTCCACTTGGGCTTTCTGACACAATTAGACACTTGTAGAAAACACGAGGCATTGTGTGTTCCATTTCCGTTCATTCAGCGGCGAAGCCGTCCTCGAACTGAGCAGACAATAATGCTCCTGGTGTTTTGTCTTATTAGGTTATTTCCCCCATTACGGCCACGCCTTTACCTAGTGAAAATTAATCATAGACCAGCAACTACGGTAATTTCTATTCTTTAGGGCTTCACAATTTACAATTTTGACAAACATCAAAGAAATATCGCCGCTTTAAGAAAACTGCAGCTGCAAGATATTTGTTAAATATACATTTAAAGGTTCTTTTGCATTCTAATAACATTTGGAAAATTTCAAAAGTTTTTAACAAACGGTTAGAGAGTAATAGCGTTTTGAAGTTGGGCACATGATTTGAAACGAGCTATAACTTGTTCGGCCTAGAGAAGTCGCATGCATGTTAACAGTTAACTTGTTCGATCTAGAGAAGTAGCAGGCATGTTAACAGTTAACTTGTTCGGTCTAGATAAGTAGCATGCATGTTAACAATTAACTTGTTCAGCCTAGGGAAGTAGCAGACGCGTTAACAGTTAACTAATACGGCCTAGGGAAGTGGCAGGAACTTAACAGTTAACTTGTTCGGTCTGGAGAAGAAGGAGGGTTGCTAACAACCTGAATTCAACGTTTTGTTACTGTTTTTATTGTTGTTTCTTCCCCTCTTTTAATCAGGAAAAATTTTTAAAAATACAGAAAAATTGTATCTTAGAAGCTTTACGTGATAAGTGGACGACACAGACTAAACGACGTTTCGGCCCATATGCCTTCAGCAGGAACAAACAAGAAAAATAAACACACAAAACTAATAGAATAATAACGAAACATTAAAAACAAAAATATTCGAAATATGTTAAAGAAAAAATCTATCCTGTGTGTATGAAAAGGAAATGGTAACAAAAGTGTGGCTGTCGTGAATGTGCAAAAAAGTGTGCAAATGTACACCGAACCAGAGGAGTTCACACAGGGGTCCTTGTGCAAACACAAAGGAGAAATAATAGAACAGTAGACTAACAGGTGCTCAAAAGGCGGTAAGAGTGAGATGTCTGAGAGTGGGGTACAATAAAAACAAATACAAATGAGGGGTAAGAAGCACAGAAAAAAAGTATAGAGGAGAACACCGAAGTGTCTCATAAGGGACTAGAGGAGAAGAACTATAAATAGCATGGCATAATAGATAGACCAAAGATCCCAAATATGAAGGCTATTCAAAAAGGGAAGGAACAACCAAAAGAATGCAGCTTCGCATTTTTATACATTCATTTGCATTTCTTTGCCTTAACCCCTTTTAATCATATCTTTTGTTTTGTTTCTGTCCTTGAATAAGCGTTAATTCACTAATTCACTGATTCTGGCTCGTTCACTGTTTGCCGCCTGGTAGAAATTGTTGAGTCGGCGTCCTGACTCCTTATGACATTCTCTGTATTGCGTCACATATTTCTCAGAGAATCTTTATCTATCGTAGATGGCTAAAATATTGTTTTTTCCTCTATTCAGCTTGCCCATGTTTGTGTTGATTTTGTGGATAATTTTCTACAGTGCGGGGAAGCCAGCCCCATACCCATCCCTCCATAGTTAACTCCAAGTCATGCCTAGTATGGTACAGCGCTGTTATAGAGCTAGTTTACTACCTCATAGGTCCCAGCAACTCACGGCGATATGACCGTATATGGGAAGCACATTATTGAACAAGACTACAAACGTGTACGCCCGTGGGAACAATGAAAGAGAAACACAGGTCTAGCGATATTACCATCAGTACTTAATCCCGAGATATGTCTCTTGAAGTCTCTCATCTCCTTCACAGAACATAGGCTACTATCAAGACGTGGACAGCGAGACCATCATACAAGTTACCAAGATTAATGGTCACGGAGACAACGGGGATAACTTCGAATTGGTAAGTTTGTCTTGTCTGTCAGTCTTACTGTTTGCTAGTTTATATCTCATTCTTTCTGCTGATCATCTCTCAGTCTACCAGATAGCTTGTTTTCTCACAGTACAGTCGATCAGATTGCTTGTTTTCTCACAGTACAGTCGACCAGATCGCTTGTTTTCTCAAAGTACAGTCGACCAGATCGCTTGTTATCTCAAAGCACGGTCTACAAGATAGCTTGTTATCTCACAGTACAGTCATCCAGATCGCTAGTTATCTCACAGTACAGTCATCCAGATCACTTGTTATCTCACAGTACAGTCATCCAGATCGCTAGTTATCTCACAGTACTGTCATCCAGATCGCTAGTTATCTCACAGTACTGTCATCCAGATCGCCAGTTATCTCACAGTACAGTCAACCAGATCGCTTTTTATCTCACAGTACAGTCATCCAGATCGCTTGTTATCTCACAGTACAGTCAACCAGATCGCTTGTTATCTCACAGTACAGTCATCCAGATCGATAGTTATCTCACAGTACAGTCATGCAGATCGCTTGTTATCTCACAGTACAGTCATCCAGATCGATAGTTATCTCACAGTACTGTCATCCAGATCGATAATTATCTCACAGTACAGTCATCCAGATCGATAGTTATCTCACAGTACTGTCATCCAGATCGCCAGTTATCTCACAGTACAGTCATCCAGATCGCATGTTATCTCACAGTACAGTCATCCAGATCGCTTGTTATCTCACAGTACAGTCAACCAGATCGCTTGTTATCTCACAGTACAGTCATCCATATCGATAGTTATCTCACAGTACAGTCATCCAGATCGCTTGTTATCTCACAGTACAGTCATCCAGATCGATAGTTATCTCACAGTACAGTCATCCAGATCGCTTGTTATCTCACAGTACAGTTATCCAGATCGATAGTTATCTCACAGTACAGTCAACCAGATCGCTTTTTATCTCACAGTACAGTCATCCAGATCGATAGTTATCTCACAGTACATTCGACCAGATCGCTTTTTATCTCACAGTACAGTCATCCAGATCGATAGTTATCTCACAGTACATTCGACCAGATCGCTTTTTATCTCACAGTACATTCGTCCAGATCGCTTTTTATCTCACAGTACATTCGACCAGATCGATAGTTATCTCACAGTACATTCGTCCAGATCGCTTTTTATCTCACAGTACAGTCATCCAGATCGATAGTTATCTCACAGTACATTCGACCAGATCGCTTTTTATCTCACAGTACAGTCATCCAGATCGATAGTTATCTCACAGTACAGTCATCCAGATCGATAGTTATCTCACAGTACTGTCATCCAGATCGCCAGTTATCTCACAGTACAGTCATCCAGATCGCATGTTATCTCACAGTACAGTCATCCAGATCGCTTGTTATCTCACAGTACAGTCAACCAGATCGCTTGTTATCTCACAGTACAGTCATCCATATCGATAGTTATCTCACAGTACAGTCATCCAGATCGCTTGTTATCTCACAGTACAGTCATCCAGATCGATAGTTATCTCACAGTACAGTCATCCAGATCGCTTGTTATCTCACAGTACAGTTATCCAGATCGATAGTTATCTCACAGTACAGTCAACCAGATCGCTTTTTATCTCACAGTACAGTCATCCAGATCGATAGTTATCTCACAGTACATTCGACCAGATCGCTTTTTATCTCACAGTACAGTCATCCAGATCGATAGTTATCTCACAGTACATTCGACCAGATCGCTTTTTATCTCACAGTACATTCGTCCAGATCGCTTTTTATCTCACAGTACATTCGACCAGATCGATAGTTATCTCACAGTACATTCGTCCAGATCGCTTTTTATCTCACAGTACAGTCATCCAGATCGATAGTTATCTCACAGTACATTCGACCAGATCGCTTTTTATCTCACAGTACATTCGTCCAGATCGCTTTTTATCTCACAGTACATTCGTCCAGATCGCTTTTTATCTCACAGTACATTCGTCCAGATCGCTTTTTATCTCACAGTACATTCGTCCAGATCGCTTTTTATCTCACAATACAGTGTACTAAAACTCCTTGCTCGACTATTAATCTTTTGAATTTGTCTCACATTTTGCCTATTGCTAGTACGTCTGATTGTGTCTGCACCTGCTCACTCATGTGACATCATCACATCTCTATCTAGTATAGACTATTCTAAAAGAGCTATGATAGGAGCGATAAGAAAAGATAGACAGCGAAAATGATGGGGAGATAATATTAAAGAGTGGGCAGACCTTGACTTTGCGAAGTCTAAGAATGACTGAAGATAAAGAGAAATGCAGATAATCTTGAAAGCTACAGAGGAAGAAGCGGAGGGACCAGAATTCCGAGAGGAATGACTACCCATAAAACAGTAATAGATGCTACCTCGGTCCTGATGTCAGAGAAGGGGCACGCCCGTGAATGTTATAAGGCCTGGACGAACTCATCAATCGATGACAAATGAACTACAACCCTATGAAGTCGAGGTGTCTGTCTGGTTGAGAGAAAAAGGAAAAACAAAGAATGTTCAGTTTACTGGGGCAAATTAGAGGATCCCAAAGGTCAGCAAAACGTCAACAAATACGAGTCATGATAGGATGTATGACGCCTCGTTGGAGGACATATCAAGAGATTAAGAGAAATAGCAGATCAGAAGCTACATGTCATCGACCGGAGCAGGCTCTTTGGTTACGCTCGAAATCTGGTGCCTTAAATTTAAACTGATTCTAAGACTGCCATGGTCACAGCTGACGTATGAAGTAGGCTCAAGTACCGTTGAAGTAATAATGAGGGTCAGTCATTTCTCCTGGAAATTTGGGAAAGTGTCACCAGGACTGACAGACTCACTACTGAAAGAAAACGAAGCTGGTTCTCACGTTCAAATCGGTCATAGAGAAATACAAACCTAGAAGGCCAGCTACTAGACCCGTCAAACGAACTATTCCAGACAATAGAACCCACTTTGAAGACCGCCGGAAAGTGGCAAGTTCATGCAGCAGATAATGAGACATTTGAAAGTCTCAAACTGAAGGAGGTTGATGGTCTATCTGCAGACCAGTGGACGTGAGTTTGACCTTGGCAACAATGATGTTTTACTCACCTGCTCACGTGCAGTTCCAACATGGAAACATCGTTTGAGCTCCGGATCAATTATTTTATTCTTCTTCTTCCTCTTCACAATTAATTAATTTAATTAATTTTAAATAATTTAATTTTTTAAATTAATTATTTTATTGTCTGCTATTAATTGTGCATTTACAGTGAGTTATCTTCGTGTTTGTTCTGAATTGGAGCAGTAGTAAAGTAGTGGTTAGAGATCTAGTGGACCTCGATCTATGGCTTCTAGGTTCACCGAGCCATCACTTGGTTCGTTGTTTATTTTTCCGGGCAAGAGATATGGCACTGTCGTTATACTGACCAAGTTATCAAAAATATGTACCGTGGACAATATGTTATGGGTACAAACACCGCATGTGAAGCCTTGTAGCACACGCCTGGCATCATCTAGGCAACCAGGCAGTTGTTATGTTGCTAATTTTTTTAAGCGGTCGCCATCTTGCTGCCTAACTTCCTTAACCCGGAACACTATTTCTTTCAGAAAGGGGAGGTAAATATTGAAGGTCAACAGTTCATCTTAAGTCATGATGGAAGATCTAAACGAGATGCTCCCTTACACTCGTCAGCAACCGAAGATGTCACATACACACTGACCCCAAAGAAACCAACACTAGTCGCCTTCGATGATTACCATGACGTCCGTGAGTACATTTCTGTGACCCTGTCAGCATTTAGGAAATAACTAATTTAACTTTCCCTATTATAAACTTGTTCTCTCACAAAACCCTATGTTTGTTGAGAAGAAAGTATGTATACCTGTCAGCGACCTAAAGGTTAATGGGTTCCCATTATATTTTTGTGATTATCGAATCTTGACAAAAGGTTTTCATGTTACATTGTCAAAGTTAAAAATGAATTTTGTTGAAAAGAAACTTACTTGTTCTATTTACCCTTCTGTCTTTCGGCGTCGAAGGAAAGTGGAGATTAAGCTCTTTGTAGTTTGAGTCACACATCACGTTATGTGTAGGAAGCAGTTGTTTTTCCTGTCCATAAATTATTTAACTTATATTGCTGAGGGGGTCATCCTCAACGTTTTTTGTAGTTGTATCTGTTAGTTCATCTTTGATGTGAGATATTGTTTGTTGGTAACACCGTCACATGTTCAAACCATTTCGTTTGTTCTTTCTCAATAAAACTCCAAGTATGTGATATTCCCGATTTTCCAAATTTCTACGTAGGCAATCTTGACACAATTAATTAAAGTAGAAACACGTGAGCTTGTAGAGAGTCTACAAGAAAATTAGGAAAATTAATTCACTGGTTATGGATAGCTGAAAGTAGGAGATTTGTAGGGGAGAAGTTGATGGATGGTAGTCAAAGTTAACAAAACGAGATCGTTGATATTTTGTGTGGAATTTGATCTCTAATCTCTTATCTAAACAACACAAATGTTCTCTTTAATCTCTGATATAAACTTCAAAAATGTTCTCATTAATCTCTTCTCCAAACCTGACAAATGTTCTCACTAATCTCTTCTCTAAACCTCACAAATGTTCTCTACAATATCTTCTCTAAACCTCACAAATGGTCTCACTAATCTCATCTCTAAAGCTCACAACTGTTTTTACATATCTCTTTTCTCTCCATAAATCTTCTTATTGAACTATTTTCTAAACCTCACAAATTTTAGTACAAATCTCTTTTGGAAACTTCCCAAATGTTCTCACCAATTTATTCACTAAACCTCATAAATATTCTTAATAATCGCCTCTCTAAACCTAAAAAAAATAGATATGCTAAAGATTATAAAGATTTGCTTCACAAAATTGTATTAATCTTTCTCCTCTGTTATTCCTTTTTCCTTGACCATGATTTCCTATAATGGTCTTATATTTACCTTTTCCTACTTTAGCGTTCATATCACCCATTATAATCAAGATGTCTGATGATTTCACTTGCTTCATAACTGTGTTTAGATCTTCATAGTATGCCTCTATTTGTTCATCTGTATAGTCTTGAGTAGGTGCGTATGTCTGTATTATTGCTGTGTCGAATGGTTTTGCCTTTATTTTTAATAGTATAATCCTATCATTGTATGTCAAGTGAGCATTTATATATTTTTGTAGCTCTCGTTTTATTAGAATGCCTACTCCTCTTTGATGTTTTGTTGTGTTACCTGAATATATAAATGTATATTTATCGTCTTGTATGTATCCACTTTCCTTCCATCTTGCTTCTGATATGCCTAAGATATCTATGTTTAATCGCTCTGCTTCTACAATTATATTTTCTAATTTTCCTTGTTGGTATAAGGTCCTAACATTCCATTTAGCTATTTTTAATTCGTTCTTAATACAGTAGTTAGAATTTCTCTCCATGGCTTTCTTTGGGGTGTTACGTGATGAGGCTCCAATCTCTTTCACGGTGGTCTGCCATTTTCGCCTTTCGTGTTCTGTATATGCCTCATGGGTACCACACACTTTACTGTTTTCGCTTTCTGGGCCGTTGATCATTTCTGATTCATTCGCCCCATCCATCGTCACAGACGTGTATCATATTATATATATATATATATAGCGTATTTCATAACTCGACTGTCATGCAAATCATTTAAATAAATATATCGGCAAGAGCCGAAATATAAAAACGACTGCACATAACCGCCATGACACCGGAAGTTATCTCATAATTATGTCAAAAACCTCATAAATATCCCTACTAATCTCCTCCCTAAACCTCACAAATATTCTTACATGTTTTTTTCTAATCCTCAGAAATTTTCTAACAAATCTCGACCCTAAACCTCACAAATGTTCTCACTAATATATTTTCTAAACAACACAAATGTTCTTACAAATCTCTTTTCGAAATGTCACAAATGTTCTCATTAATTTCTTCTCTAAACCTCACAAATGTTCTATTTAATGTCTTCTCTAAACCTCACACGTGCATGTTCACACTAATCTCTTCTCTAAACCTCACAAATGTTCTCATTAATTTCTTCTCTAAACCTCACAAATGTGCTCTGTAATTTCTTCTCTAAACCTCACACGTGCATGTTCACACTAATCTCATCTCTAAACCTCACAGATGTTTTCTCTAATCTCTTCTCTAAGCATCACAAATGTTCTCTCTAATCTCCTCTAAAAATCACAAATGTATCGACTAATCTCTTCTCGAAACTTCACAAATGGTCTCACTTAAATCTTGTCTGAACCTCACAAATGTTCTCACTAATTTCTTCTCTAAACATCACAAATGTACATACTAATTTTTTTCTCTAAACATCACAAATGTACAGACTAATTTCTTCTCTAAACCTAACAAATGTTCTCACTAATCTCTTCAATCAACATCACAAACATTCTTTCAAAACTCTTCTCTAAACGTCACAAATATTTTCTCCAATCACGTCTATTAGCATCACAACTGTACTCACTAATTTATTCTCTAAACCTCACAAATGTTCTCACTAATTTCTTCTCGGAACCTCACAAATGTTCTTAATAATTTTTTTAAACCTCACAAATGCTCTTAATATTCTCTTTTCTAAACAACACTAAAGTTCTTACAAATCTTTTTTCGAAATATCACAAATGTTCTCACTAATTACTTCACTGAACATCACAAATGTTTTCTCTAATCTCTTCTCTAAACCTCACACATTTTCTCTTTAATCTCTTCTCTCAACCTTACAAATGTTCTCTTTAATCTTATCTCTTAAAATCACAAATGTTCTCAGTTATCTCATCTCTAAACCTCACAAATGTTCTGTCTAATCTCTTTCCTAAACCTCACATATGTTCTCATTAATTTTTTATCTAATCCTCACATATGTTCCCACTAATCTGCCCTCTAAACCTCACAAATATTCTCTCTAATCTCTTCTCTAAACTTCACAAATGTTCTTATTAATTTCTTCTATAAACCTCACAAATGTTCTCTCTAATATCTTGTCTAAACCTAACAAATATTCTATCAAATATATCTTCGCTACACCTCACATGTTTTCTCACTAATCGCTTCTGAAAAATCTCAAATGTTCTCACTAATCTTTACTATAATCCTCATAAATGAATTTTCTCTTAATGTCTACACTAAACCTCGTAAATGTTCTAAGTAATTTCTTCTATAAACCTCACAAATGTTCTCTGTAATCTCTTTTCTAAACCACCCACATGTTCTTATTAATCTCTTTTCGAAACCCCAAAAATGTTCTCACTACATTATTCACTAAACATCACACATGCATGTTCAAACCTATCTCTTCTCTAAACGTCAAAAATATTTTCTCTAATCATTTCTCTAAAGCTCACAAATGTTCTTACTAATTTCTTTTTAAACCTCACAAATGTTCTTACTAATTTTTTTTCTAAACCTTACAAATGCTCTTAATAATCTCTTTCCTAAACAACACAAATGGTCTCTCTAATCTCTTACCTAAACTTCGCACAAATCATTTCTAATCACTTTTCCAAACCTCACAAATGTTCTTACAAATCTCATTTTGAAACTTCACAAATGGTCTCACTAATCTCTTTTCAAAACCTCGCAAATGTTTTCACTAATCTTTACTCTAAACCTCACAAATGTTTTTACTAATCTCTTTTCCAAACGTCATAAATGTTCTTTCTAAACTCTTTTCTAAATATCACAAATGTTCTTACTAATCTCATTTCGAATCCGCACAAATATTCTCTCTAATTTCTTCTCTAAACCTCACAAATGTTTTCTGTAATCACCTCGATAAACCTCAAAAATGTTCTCTCTAATCTTTTCTCTAAACTCACAAATGTTCTCACTAATCCCTTCTTTAAAGTCACAAATGTTCTGTCAAATCTCATCTTAAATCTCATAACTCTTAACTCCAATACCTTCACTAAACCTCACAAATGTTCTCTCCAATCACTTCACTAAACCTCACAAATGTTCTCTCTAATATCTTCTCTAAACCTCACAAAATTTCTCACTAAACTCTTCACTAAACTCGCAAATGTTCTCACTAATCTCTTCTCTATTCCTCACAAATGTTTTCACTAATTACTTCTCTAAACTTCGCAAATAATCTCACTAATCGCTTCTCTAAACTCACAATTTTTCTCTCTAATCTATTCTCTAAGCTCACAAATGTTTTTTTCTAATCTCTTCTTCAAACCTCAAAAATGTTCTCTCTAATCTCTTCTCTAAACTTCACAAACGTTTTCTCTAATCTCTTATCAAAAATCACAAATGTTCTCACTAATCTCTACTCTAAACTTCACAAATGTTCTCTCTAATCTCTTCTCTAACCCCACTAATGTTCTCTCTAATCTCTTATCTAAAATTCACAAATTTTCTCTCAAATATTTTCTGCAAGATCAAAAATAAAGAGACACTAGCAATAGGAACTTGGAACATTAGATCAGCATTCCAGGTTGGAAAACTAGAAAACATCAGTCAAGAAATGAAGAGAACGAAATTGAACATCTTGGGACTATGTGAAATGAGATAGACAGGAGCAGGATTATTACAATGCGACAGTGGAAATGTAATTTACTCTGGGGAAACCACACACGAAAGAGGAGTAGGCATCATGTTAGATAGAGAAAGAAGCAAAACAGTGAAAGGATTTTGGCCAGTATCACACAGAATTCTGCTAATAAAATTGAGTGTAAGTCCAATGGATATCAACATAATACAAGTTTATGCACCAACAAGTAATAGCGAAGAAGAAGACATTGACACTTTTTACGAGGAGCTAGAGGCGGCCATGGAACAGTGTAAATCCCAAGAAATAACTGTTGTATTAGGGGATTTCAATGTAAAGGTAGGAACAGCTAAAGTGCAAAATGCGAAAGGGAGGCATGGCCTTGGCGAGACGAATGACAGAGGGGATAGATTGATAGATTGGGCAAAGACACATGAAATGATTATAGGTAACACCTGGTTCAAACAACACCGTAGGCGACTATGGACATGGCAAAGCCCAGACAAAAAAGTACACAATCAAATTGATTTTATACTTGTACAGGGAAGATTTAGAAATGGGCTAACGTCTGTTAAAACAAGGCCAGGAGCAGATTGTAATAGTGACCATGTACCAGTAGTTGGAAAGATAAGAATAAAACTGCGGAAGGCACAGAAATCACCAAAAAATATAAAATTAGAACTAGACATGCTAAGAGTAGATAAACAGATGAGTGATAAGTACAGCATGATAGTACAAAATAGATATAATGCTATTGAGAAAATACAGGACATCCAGGAGCAGTGAGAAATGCTCAAACAATCGATTCAGCAAACATCCAAAGAAGTAATACCAGTGACTAAAAGAATCAACAAAAATAAATGGATGACAGAAGAAATATTACAACTAATGGACGAAAGAAGAAAACATAAGAAAGAAGAACGAGCATACAAAATATTGCACAAAGAGATCCAAAACAAGTGCAGAGAAGCAAAGGAAGGATGGTTAAAACAGAAATGTGAAGAAATGGAAAAACAACAAAAGAAAGACCCAAAATTTATGCACAATCACTTAAATGAATTATCAGGAAGAAAAGAAGTCAAAGTTTCAGGATGTGTGGAATCATAGGACGGAAATATAATAATGGGACAGGAGAAGACAATGGAAAGATGGACAGAACATATCAGTCAACTCTATGATGATGAAAGACCAGAAGTAAACAATTCAAATGAAGACACAGGACCACTAATAATGCAGAATGAAGTGGAGGACGCAATTCAACACATGAAAAGAGGCAAAGCTCCAGGTCCTGACAATATAACAATCTAAGAGATAAATGCATTAGGAGAGTTGGGAGTACAAATCATAACAAAATTACTCAATGACATATATAATACTGGACACATACCCGAAGATCTACTAAAATCTATCTTTGAAGCCATACCGAAGAAGTCAGGCGCCACTGATTGTGAAGACCATCGCACTATTAGTCTCATGAGCCATATGACTAAAATATTACTGAGAGTAATCATGAGACGTGTAAGGAACAAAATAAAACCTGAAATAAATGAGGAACAATGTGGATTTGTGGAAGGAAAGGGCACCAATAATGCAATATACATCTTAAGGACATTGATTGAAAGATCTATAGAGGTAAAGAAAGATCTATATATATGTGCTTTATAGACTACACGAAAGCATTTGACAAAGTAAAGCATGTGGAAATAATAAATATGCTGGAGAAATGAAACATTGATAGCAAGGATCTGCGAATAAAAAAAACATGTACTGGCAACAAACAGCAGCTATACGAATTAACAACCAAACAGGACAATTCCAATATATAAAACAAGGAGTTAGACAAGGCTCTGTTCTGTCGCCGGATTTGTTTTCACTTTACAGCGAATATATTATGAGATCAATAGTAGCCAAAAAAGGAATTGAAGTCAACGGTCACAACTTAAATAATTTGCGATATGCGGATGACACAGTCTTAATAGCAGAGACAGAGAACGAACTACAAGAAATTATAGACATAATAGTAGAAGAAAGCAACAAGAAAGGTGTCAGTCTAAAAGTAAGAAAACAGAAGTAATGGTTATATCGAAGAAACAATCACCATCATGCAGCATAACAATAAACGAGACAAATCTGAAACAAGTACAACGTTTAAAATACTTGGGCACAATAATTACATCAGATGGGAGATGCACCACAGAAATAAAAAGCAGAATAGCTCAGGCCAAAATAGCATTCCAGAAAATGAAAAATATCTTATGCAACAAATCTATGTCAATAAAAATGAGAAAGAGAGTTCATCGGTGCTATATAGAACCAATTCTGACCTATGGAAGCGAATCATGGACAGTAGACAAACAAATGAAAAGACGATTAGAGGCCACAGAGATGGGATTTCTCAGAATAATGTTGAAAGTTCCCTGGACAGATAAAAAGACCAACGAGGAAGTTCTCAACGAGGCCAACACAAAAAGGGAGCTCTTAAAAAACATCAGAAAGAAGCAATCTACATTTTTCGGGCACATCATGAGAAGAGGAAATTTGGAATACTTGGTTACAACTGGCAAAATAAAAGGAAAGAGAGATCGCGGACGACAAAGAGTGAAAATACTGGATACCTTGGTGTCATGGCATGGAAAACAGTCAACAACAGAACTGATACGATGGACTGTAGATAGAAGATTGTGGAGGGACATGATCGCCTACGCCAACCGGCAGGGTACATGATGATGATGATTTTCTGTTAACATCACAAATGTTCTACTTAGTAATTGCTGTGAACCTCACAAATGTTCTCTCTAAACTCATCTCTATAACTCAAAAAAATTTGTTATGTAATATCTTCTCTAAAACTCACAAGTGTTATCTCTAATCTCTTCTCTAAACCTGACTATCGTTCTCACTAATCCCTTTTCTAATCTCACAAATGTTCTCTCTAATCACTTCTCTAAATCTCAAAAATGTTCTCTCTAATCTCTTCTCTAATCCTCACAAATGTTCTCACTAATCTCGTCTCTAAATCTCACAAATATTATCTCTAATCACATCTCTAAATCTCATAACTGTTGTCACTAATCCTTTCGCTAAATATCACAAACGTTCTTACTAATCTGTCAACTAAAGCTCACAAATGTTCTCACTAATATCTTCTATAAACCTCACAAAATATCTCACCAAACTCATCTCTAAACCTCACAAATTTTCTCATTAATCGCTTCTCTTATCCTCACAAATGTTCTCACTAATCTCTTATTTAAACCTCATACATGTTTTCTCTAATCTCTTCTTTAAAGTCACACATTTTCTTTCTAATCTCACAAATATTTTATCTCATTTCTTCTCTAGGCTAACAAATGTTCTCTCTAATCACTTCTTTAAACCTAAAAAAATGTTCGTTCTAATCTCTTCTCTAAATCTCTCAAATGTTCTCTCTAATCTCCTCGCCAAACCTCACAATTGTTCTCTTTAATCTCTTCTCTAAAACTCACAAATATTCTCTCAAATATTTTCTGTAAAAATCACAAATGTTCTCACTAGTCACTTCACTAAACATCTCAAATGTTATCCTAATCACTTCTATAAACCTCACAAATGTTCTCTATGGACTCCTTTCTATACCTCACAAATAGTTTCACTAATATCTCCTCTAAACTCACAAATTTTCTCTGTAATCTCTTCTCTAAATTCACCTCAGAAATTCCTCACATATTGTCACTAATCTCGTATCTAAAACTCACAAGTTTTCTATCGAATCACATCTCCAAAGCTAATAACTGTTCTCACTAAAAACCCTTCTCTAAACACAACAAATGTTCTTACTAATCTTTCCACTAAAACTCACAAATGCTCTCTGTAATCACTTCTCTAAACCTCACAAATGTTCCAACTAATCTGTCCTCTAAACCTCATAAATATTCACTCTAACCTCTTCTCTAAACCTCACAAATGTTCTCACTAATTTCTTCTTTAAAACATAAAAATGTTCTCACCAATCTCTTCCATAAACATCACAAAATTTCTCACTTATCTCTTCACTAAACCACACGAATATATATATATATATATATACGAATATATTCTCTCTAATATCTTCTCTAAATCTAACGAATATTTTATCAAATATATACGAAAACCTCACACATTTTCTCACTAATCGCTTCTCAAATCTCGCAAATGTTCTCACTAATCTTTACTCTAAACCTCACACATGTTCTCTCTAATTTCTTCTCTAAACCTCACAAATGTTTTTACTAATCTCTTTTCCAAATCTCATAAATGTTCGTTCTAAACTCTTTTCTAAAGATCATAAATGTTCTTACTAATATCTTTTCGGAACCCCACAAATATTTTCTCTAATTTCTTCTCTAAACCTCAAAAATGTTCTCTATAATATCTTCTCTGAACCTCACAAATATTCTCTCTAATTTTATCTCTAAACCTCACAAATATTGTCTAATCTCTTATCTAAACCTCATAATCTTTCTCACTACTCCCTTCTCTAAACTCACAGATGTGCTCTTTAATCTCTTCTACAAACTCACACATGATCTCTCTAAATTCTTCTCTAAACCTCACAAATTTTCTCACTAATCCCGCCCATAAACCTCACAAAGTTTTTCTCTAATCACATCTCTAAAGCTCATAACTGTTCTCAATAATCCCTTCTCTAAATCTCACAAATTATCTCACTAAACGCTTCTCTTATCCTCGCAAATGTTCTCACTAAACGTTTATCTTAACTTCATAAATGTTTTCTTTAATCTCTTCTTTAAACTCACATATTTTCTATCTAAACTCTTCCTTAATCTCACAAATGTTCGCTCTATTTTCTCTAGGCTCACAAATGTTCTCTCTATTCTTCCTCTAAACTCACACATGTCATTTCTAATCTCCTCTCTAAACCTCACAAATGTTCTCACTAATCCCTTCTCTAAACCTCAAATTTGTTCTCTCAAACATTTTCTGTAATCATCACAAATATTCTCACTAGCCACTTCTCTAGAGCTATCTAATGTTCTCACTAATCACTTCTATACACCTCACAAATGTTCTCTCTAAACTCCTCTCTATACTTCAAAAATGTTTTCAGTAATATCTTCTCTAAACCTCACAAATGGTCTCTCTAATCTCTTCTCTAAACCTCACAAATGTACTCTTTAATCACTTCTGTAATCCTCACAAATGTTCTCACTAATTTTATCTCTAATCCTCACAAATATTCTGTATAATCTCTGCTCTAAACCTCACAATCGTTCTCAATAATCCCTTCTCTAAACTCACAAATGTTCTCTTTAATCTCTTCTCTAAACACACAAATGATCTCTTTAAATTCTTCTCTAAATCTCACAAATTTTCACACTAATCTCTTCTCTAATCCTCTCAAATGTTCTCACTAATCTCGTCTCTAAACTTCACACATTTTTTCTCTAATCACATCTCTAAAGGTCATAACTGTTCTCTCTAATCCCTTCGCTAAACATCACAAATGTTCTCATTAATCTTTTCACTAAACCTCACAAACGTTATCTCTAATCACTTCTCTAAACCTCACAAATGTTATCTCTAATCACTTCTCTAAACCTCACAAATGTTCTCACTAATCTCTTCTCTAAACCCCTACAAGGGTTCTCACTAAATTCTTCTCCAAACCTCACAAATTTTCTCACTAATCACTTCTCTTATCCTCACAAATGTTCTCACTAATCACTTCTCTAAATCTCGTAAATGTTTTCACTAATCTCTTGTATATACCTCATAAATATTTTCTCTATTTTCTTCTTTAAACTCACAGATTTTCTCTCTAAACTCTTCCATAATCTCACAGATGTTATCTCTAATCCCTTCTCTAAACTCACAAATTTTCTCTCCTCTAATCTCTTCTCTATACCTCGCAAATGTTCCTCTAATCTCTTCTCTAAACCTCAGAAATGTACTCACTAATTACTTCTCTAAACCCCACAAATTTTCTCACAAATATTTTCTCTAAACATCACAAATTTTCTCACTAGTCACTTTTCTATAGCTAACATATATTCTCACTAATCACTTCTCTAAATCTCACAAATGTTCTCTCTAATTTCTTCTCTACACCTCACAAATGATTTCACTAATATCTTGTCTAATCCCACAAATGTTCTCTCTAATCTCTTCTCTAAAACTCACAAATGTTGTCACTAATTTTATCTTTAAACCTCATAAATTTTCTCTCTAATCTCTTCTCTAAACTCACAAATGATCTCTCTAAATTTTCTCTAAACCACACAAATGTTCTCACAAATCTATTCTCTAAACCTCACAACATTTCTCACTAAACTCTTCTCTAAACCTCACAAATTTTCTCACTAATCCTTTCTCTAATCTCACAAATGTAACCTCTAATTTCTTTTTCAGGCTTACAAATGTTCTCTCTAATCAAATTTTTAAACCTCACAAATGTTCTCTCTAATCTCGTCTCTAAAATCACAAATGTTCTCTCTAATCACTTTTTATAAACCTCATAAATGTTCTCTCTAATCTCTTCTCTAAATTCACAAATGTTCTCGCTAATCTCTTTTCGAAACCTCACAAATGTTCTCACTAATCTCTTCTCTTAACCTCAGAGATGTTCTCTCTAATCACTTCTCTAAACCTCACAAATATTATCTCTAAACTCTTCTCTAAACCTCACAAATATGCTACATTTTATGATCTCATTCAGCGACAAAAGTCGAGCTAGAAGATGTGAAGTCTAACCATCCCAACATACCTGGACCTCCCTCAGATCTGCGAACAGACAAATCATCAGTTCCCTCATCTCAGACCCGCCATCGTCGACAGGCTGGATCGGCCACTCCAATCTTCATCGACGTGGTGGCAATCGTTGATTTCGGCTCCTACAACCGGTTCCTGTCCCGCCATAAGACAAGAACAGAAACCCTGCAGGCCATGAGAGAGTATTATGCTTTTATTTTGAGTGACGTAAGTATCTTGTCTGTCGTCACTTCCGATTTATGGTTCTATCTTATAGTCAACTACAGCGTATCCCAGTAACAACGCCTTCTATTATTATTCCTTCCAGCCCGCTGTGTCCTTTAACATGGCCACGGTACTTTAATTTCCACTCTAGAAAAGCGTTTAGAGGCCAGATCTTTATCCAAAAAAATATGTATATGTATAAGCACATTTTGTTAATGTAATAGAGTACAAATTGAAATATGTCAGAAGGCCGGCTAAAATGAGTGACCTCCATGATCCGTGGTATGAACTGATTGCTGTTATTTATTACTAGTTTACCGCTTTAGAGACATCTGCCCACCCGTGGTCACCAATATTTGACTCATGCTTTGATGTTCTCATTCATTGCAGGTGGACTTGAAATACAAATCTATAGTCAGTGATAAATACAGCTTTCATGTTCGTCTGGTCAAAATTATCATTTTCGAGGTAAGTTCGTTAGTTATTTCATGTTGTAAGTATCCGTTAAACAAACAAGACTTAAGAGGAATGCACACAGAAATAAAGAGAATGACTAATAACAAATTTAAAAAGCCACAGAAGGTGGAAGCATTGCAGACAAAAAACTAAAAATGCTAACGGACTATAAAGATATAATAGATTGATGGCAGGAATATATAACAGAACTATTTCATGATCAAAGGGACAAGAAACCAAATATAGAATGTACATCAATCTATAAAATCTTAAAATTTTAGGTGGAAAAAGATTTTAAAACATTGAAAAAGGAAAAAGCAATAGGACCTGACAGCCAGCATAAAGATAGAGATGATACAGGCGATAGAAGATTTTGGCACTGAAGTGATTACAGACATATGCAACGACATATACCATACAGGATACATACCAAATGAACTAAAACATCAACTTCATTGCATTGCCTTAAAAGAATGATGCAGTTGAATGCAGTGACTTTAGAACAATAAGTCCTAATGAGCCATGTTACAAAAATATTGTTAAAAGTTATACAAGGAAGGATTCAGAATAAAATCAATACTGAATTAGATGAACAGCAATTTGGATTTAGGAAAAATAGAGGGACAAAAGAAGCCATATTCTGCATGAGAAAATTCATCGAAAAGTACACAGAAGTAAACAAACCACGTATGCCTGCTTCATAGACTACACCAAAGCTTTTGATTACTAAATGAAATAAACATGACAAGCAAAAAATATGGACTAGATATGAATATCAAAAAGACTAAAAATATAATCATACACAAAGAAAATTCTCTAAACCCACAATTGGATATCAAAATTGAAATAATAGACCTGGAGACAGTTCAGAACTACAACTACCTTGGACATACTATAACCAGTGATGGAAAATGTACAACTGAAATAAACAAAAGAATAGGAATGGCAAAAATTAATTTTAATGTCATGAAGAACAAACTTAAATTTTAAAAAATAATACCAGGACTAAAACTAAGAAATGTAAAATGTTATGTCCTCTCAACATTCTTATATGGTGCAGAAACATGGACATTAGACAAGAAAACAAAACAGAGAATTGAAAACCTCCAAATTATGGGTATATAGAAGAATTGGTAGAACTGGATGGGAGGAAAAGAAAACAAACGATGAAGTCTTAAAACAACTAAACATGAAAAGAGAACTACTAAACACAATTCAAACAAGACAAATGTGATTTTTGCGCCATGTTAAAAGACACAACAGCCTACTAAAAGTAATCCTGGAGGGGAAAATATAAGGTAAAAGAGGCAGACGCAGAACAGGACTAACATGGACAAGTAACATGAAAAGATGCACAAACCAGCCTATGACAACCTGCGCCATCAAAGCAAGAGACAGAGCAGAATGGCGCTCCATGGTAGCCAACCATCGTTGCGGAGATGGCACTCGATGATAATGATGAAGTGTCCGTTGAGTCATATGTGAATGTATGATCCTAGCCTATGTATAAATACAAAAACATTCATACATACCTGGACATAAACCATACTATCGTGCACATGAAAACGTCGTTACACTCACCATCAGCTCCTTAAAATCAAGTCTACAAATTTTGTTTATCAGAAATTCAATTAATTGTTTTTCGAAACTAGGCAGTTTGGTCGAGGTCCATGGGTTGTTGCCGTAGAGAGAAATAGTAAATACAAATCCCAAACGGTGTAGCCGGGATTTGATTCCACAACCTCTCTGTCTCGAGGACGGGGCCTTGCCTCGAGACAAACAAGTCCCCCATAAAGAACATGAAATAATTTGAAACAAAATGATGAGCTGTACTTTAAGTATTAAATGTGTTGAAAGAAACACAGACGTGTCCACTGGACGGAGAATATAATTTACAAATGTCGATTACACGCGGGGAAGCATAGCCGACTCTGACACTGCCTTCAAATATTGTACACTCATGGATGACCGCCTCGGGGCTCCACTTCCACAGCTAGTGGAATTACGGTGGTCCTACGTTGGACTTAATTGGACTTACGGTGGCCCTACGATGTACTTAATTGGACTTACGGTGGCCCTACGATGGACTTAATTGGACTTACGGTGGCCCTACGATGGACTTCACGATTCTACATGAGTTAACAGAGGCCATAAGAACTGGAAACCAATTGGGAATGGTTCAAGAAATAAAACAGGGTGTTAGACAAGGTTGTGTGCTGTCACCAGATTTGTTTAATATTTATAGTGAGATTATTTTAAGATCCATAAGGCGCATGCCTTGAATAACAATTGGAGGTCATAATATAAATAATCTAAGGTATGCTGATGATACAGTCTTAATCGCTATGTGTGAACTTGAGTTACAAGAAATGTTGGACATTATAGTGACAGGAAGCAAAAATAAATGACTCAGCCTTAATAGCAAAAAGACAGAAGTAATGGTCCAACAAAGAAAAAGACATCACCTCAGTGCAATATAAAGACAAGTGGAACAATGTTAAAATAGTATATGAATTTAAATATTTGGGAACTTTGTTAATCTCAGACGGTAGATGCACAACAGAGGTGAGATGCAGAATGGCACAGGCAAAAGCAGCTTTCCAAAAAATGAGGAAGCTACTATGCACTCCATTTTTGACAATAGAAACAAGAAAAAGAGTTCTTGAATGTTATGTAGAGCCAGTCTTAACATATGGATGCGAATCATGGACAATTCGACAACAGACAAGAAAATCACTGGATTCTGTAGAAATGTGGATTTACAGAAGAATGCTGAGACTATCATGGACAGCTAAGAAGAGAAATGAAAACGTTCTGAAAGAGGATAAAGCAAAATGAGAGCTAATTTCCAATATTAGGAAGAAACAATCATCATCTTTTTTGGCCTTGTAATGAGAAGAGAACAACTGGAATATATTTTAACAACTGGGAAAATTGAGGGACGATGAGATTGAGGAGAGCAAAGCGAAAAAATACCAGACAGCTTAAGAGAATGGCTTGGCAGAAGGTCAAGAACAGAAATGATAAATAACTGACGAGATCGAAATTTGTGGAGAGACATGATCACCTACGCCAGCAGTCTGGTTACTTGATGATGATGTAACTATTTCTCTGATAATATAATCTGTGCAGTCGCAAGACAATATCTAAACCTCTCACACCCCCCGACATATTTTTGTCTTGCAACTATCACAACCGTCATTATATCAACATTTACAACTATCACAACCGTCATTATATCAACATTTACAGCTATCACAACCTCCATTATATCAACATTTACAGCTATCACAACCTCCATTATATCAACATTTACAACTATCACAACCGTCATTATATCAACATTTACAGCTATCACAACCTCCATTATATCAACATTTACAACTATCACAACCGTCATTATATCAACATTTACAGCTATCACAACCTCCATTATATCAACATTTACAGCTATCACAACCTCCATTATATCAACATTTACAACTATCACAACCGTCATTATATCAACATTTACAGCTATCACAACCTCCATTATATCAACATTTACAACTATCACAACCTCCATTATATCAACATTTACAACTATCACAACCGTCATTATATCAACATTTACAGCTATCACAACCTCCATTATATCAACATTTACAACTATCACAACCGTCATTATATCAACATTTACAACTATCACAACCGTCATTATATCAACATTTACAACTATCACAACCTCCATTATATCAACATTTACAACTATCACAACCGTCATTATATCAACATTTACAACTATCACAACCGTCATTATATCAACATTTACAACTATCACAACCTCCATTATATCAACATTTACAGCTATCACAACCTCCATTATATCAACATTTACAACTATCACAACCGTCATTATATCAACATTTACAACTATCACAACCGTCATTATATCAACATTTACAACTATCACAACCGTCATTATATCAACATTTACAACTATCACAACCGTCATTATATCAACATTTACAGCTATCACAACCTCCATTATATCAACATTTGCAACTATCACAACCTCCATTATATCAACATTTACAGCTATCACAACCTCCATTATATCAACATTTACAACTATCACAACCTCCATTATATCAACATTTACAACTATCACAACCGTCATTATATCAACATTTACAACTATCACAACCGTCATTATATCAACATTTACAACTATCACAACCGTCATTATATCAACATTTACAACTATCACAACCGTCATTATATCAACATTTACAACTATCACAACCGTCATTATATCAACATTTACAGCTATCACAACCTCCATTATATCAACATTTGCAACTATCACAACCTCCATTATATCAACATTTACAGCTATCACAACCTCCATTATATCAACATTTACAACTATCACAACCTCCATTATATCAACATTTACAGCTATCACAACCGTCATTATATCAACATTTACAGCTATCACAACCGTCATTATATCAACATTTACAGCTATCACAACCGTCATTATATCAACATTTACAGCTATCACAACCGTCATTATATCAACATTTACAACTATCACAACCTCCATTATATCAACATTTACAACTATCACAACCTCCATTATATCAACATTTACAACTATCACAACCTCCATTATATCAACATTTACAGCTATCACAACCGTCATTATATCAACATTTACAACTATCACAACCTCCATTATATCAACATTTACAACTATCACAACCTCCATTATATCAACATTTACAACTATCACAACCGTCATTATATCAACATTTACAACTATCACAACCGTCATAATATCAACATTTACAACTATCACAACCGTCATAATATCAACATTTACAACTATCACAACCTCCATTATATCAACATTTACAACTATCACAACCTCCATTATATCAACATTTACAACTATCACAACCTCCATTATATCAACATTTACAACTATCACAACCTCCATTATATCAACATTTACAACTATCACAACCGTCATTATATCAACATTTACAACTATCACAACCGTCATTATATCAACATTTACAACTATCACAACCTCCATTATATCAACATTTACAACTATCACAACCTCCATTATATCAACATTTACAACTATCACAACCTCCATTATATCAACATTTACAACTATCACAACCTCCATTATATCAACATTTACAACTATCACAACCTCCATTATATCAACATTTACAACTATCACAACCTCCATTATATCAACATTTACAACTATCACAACCTCCATTATATCAACATTTACAACTATCACAACCTCCATTATATCAACATTTACAACTATCACAACCGTCATTATATCAACATTTACAACTATCACAACCGTCATTATATCAACATTTACAACTATCACAACCGTCATTATATCAACATTTACAACTATCACAACCTCCATTATATCAACATTTACAACTATCACAACCGTCATTATATCAACATTTACAACTAACACAACCGTCATTATATCAACATTTACAACTATCACAACCGTCATTATATCAACATTTACAACTATCACAACCGTCATTATATCAACATTTACAGCTATCACAACCGTCATTATATCAACATTTACAACTATCACAACCGTCATTATATCAACATTTACAACTATCACAACCGTCATTATATCAACATTTACAACTATCACAACCGTCATTATATCAACATTTACAACTATCACAACCGTCATTATATCAACATTTACAACTATCACAACCGTCATTATATCAACATTTGCAACTGTCACAACCGTCATTATATCAACATTTACAACTATCACAACCGTCATTATATCAACATTTACAACTATCACAACCGTCATTATATCAACATTTGCAACTATCACAACCTCCATTATATCAACATTTACAACTATCACAACCGTCATTATATCAACATTTACAACTATCACAACCGTCATTATATCAACATTTACAACTATCACAACCGTCATTATATCAACATTTACAGCTATCACAACCGTCATTATATCAACATTTACAACTATCACAACCGTCATTATATCAACATTTACAACTATCACAACCGTCATTATATCAACATTTGCAACTAACTCAACCGTCATTATATCAACATTTACAACTATCACAACCTCCATTATATCAACATTTACAACTAACTCAACCGTCATTATATCAACATTCACAACTAATTTTGGGGGCCTCGGTAGCCTAGTTGGGAAAACCACCCAACTGGACTACCGACGTTCGGACAACCCGTGTTCAATTCCTGCTGGGAGCAAGTGTGAATTGTACTCGTGGTTGGAAAAAAAATACCCCCACGGTTGACCCAGCCGTTGGCGGAAATGGGTACCAGGGTATTACCCTAGGAAGGTGAGGAATGTCGCCTCGTATCGTGAGTTTCGATGCTTGAGGCGACACTATGCAGAAATCTCCGAACATTTCTGGATAGGCGGCCGAGCACATATGGGTGGAAACTCGCGTGCTAAGACGCCGGTTCAAGTCTCGTACTTTACCTTACCTTTATCACAACTAACACAACCGTCATTATATCAACATTTACAACTAACAAAATCGTCATTATATCAACACTTACAACGAATACAATCGTCATTATATCGACAGTTACAGCTAACACAACCGTCATTATATCAACATTTACAACTAACACAAACGTCATTATATCGACATTTACAACTAACACAATCGTCATTATATCGACATTTACAACTAACACAACCGTCATTATATCAACATTTACAACTAACACAACCGTCATTATATCAACATTTACAACTAACACAACCGTCATTATATCGACTTTTACAAATAACACAATCGTCATTATATCAACATTTACAACTAACAAAATCGTCATTATATCAACATTTACAAATAACGCAATCGTCATTATATCAACATTTATGACTAACACAATCGTCATTATATCAACATTTACAACTAACACAACCGTCATTATATCAACATTTACAACTAACACAATCGTCATTATATCAAAATTTACAAATAACACAACCGTTATTATATCAACATTTACAAATAACACAACCGTCATTATATCAACATTTACAACCGTTATTACCAAAACACTTCGAACTAATATACATATCATTACCTCAACTCTTCCAACTAACAAAGACCTCATTACCTCAACACTTACAACTAACACAGCTCTCATTACCTCAACATTGAGAACTAACACACACCTCATTACCTCAATATATACAACTAATGCACACTTCATTACCTCAACACTTACATCTAACCCAGCCCTCATTACCTAAACACTTACACAACCCTCATTACCTCCAAAATTACAATTAACCCAGCCCTCATTACCTCAACATTTACAACTAACACAGTCCTCATTACCTAAATACTTACAACTAATACACACTTCATTACCTCAACACTGATAGCTAACACAGCCCTCATTACCTCAACACTGACAACTAACACAGGGAATAATAGAACAAAGAAGTATGTGTTAGCACTCGAAAAAATTGACAGACAAACAACAACAGAAAAAAAACGAAAAACAATATATGGTCCGAAGCGGGATCGAACCCGTACTCCCTGGCACCGCGCCTTGCCACGAGAAGGCGAACGCTTGGCACACTGCCACGCAGCTAACTAAAAACATTAGCTATTGTAGCAGTGTCTTACACGAAGGCGTTCTCAATGACTATAGCATAGGGTAACGATCACAGACCGGAAATAAATGGTATATTTGTACTTTCCTATTAATGCAGTATCTCCCAGTAGGGCTGAATACTTGTGTTGCAGACAAACATTTATTGGACGAAACAGAACAAATAGTAGTTTCCAGTGGTTATATACTGGATACAAATAATAATAAATAAATATTCTTCAACAAACGCTTTCCAAGCCGTTCTGTTTCTTGCCATTCTGTTAAGATCATTGTACGTCTTCCCCACCATCTTCATTTCTGCTTCCATCTGTCTTCTCCAAAAACATTTCGGTATTTCTCTTTTTCGCTTCCCCTGGGGATTCCAAAAAAGAGCATGTAGTGTAATATTCTCTGTTGGCTTCCACAGTGTGTATCCTATGCAGCGCCATCATTTTAGTTGTATCACTTTATTCACTGGTATTGGACTGGTACTTTCCCATAAATAAGCGTTAGTGATTGTGTTCAACCATTTCCAACCTTTTATTCCGTGATAGCATCCATTAATGAAGATCTGTATCTTCGTTAATTCATTTTTGTTGTTCTCCATGTTTCACAGCCATATAATAGGGCTGAACATTGGAGTTGAACATATTTAATTTTGTATTTAACCTAATTTCTTTGGATTTCCATATAATTTACTTCTCCGGAATACGTCATATATCTCTTAGACAGGGACCCTTATATCTTTCCTGGATGTCGAATTTACTTGTTTCTTCTCTTATCTTGTTAGTATCTCACTAAAAATAAACATCTTCATATTCTACTTGAGGAGATATCCCGTCCACAGTTAAACACGTGTTCAGTCACAAATGTCTTCAATGAAGTAAATACTTGCAGGAAAACGATCTTCTGTCAGTTGTTGAATCAAATAACGACTTGTAAACGATCTTCTGTCAGTTGTTGAATCAAATAACGACTTGTAAACGATCTTCTGTCAGTTGTTGAATCAAATAACGACTTGTAAACGATCTTCTGTCAGTTGTTGAATCAAATAACGACTTGTAAACGATCTTCTGACAGTTGTTGAATCAAATAACGACTTGTAAACGATCTTCTGTCAGTTGTTGAATCAAATAACGACTTGTAAACGATCTTCTGTCAGTTGTTGAATCAAATAACGACTTGTAAACGATCTTCTGTCAGTTGTTGAATCAAATAACGACTTGTAAACGATCTTCTGTCAGTTGTTGAATCAAATAACGACTTGTAAACGATCTTCTGTCAGTTGTTGAATCAAATAACGACTTGTAAACGATCTTCTGTCAGTTGTTGAATCAAATAACGACTTGTAAACGATCTTCTGTCAGTTGTTGAATCAAATAACGACTTGTAAACGATTTTATCATCATCATCATCATGTGCCATACCGGTTGGCGTAGGTGATCATGTCCCTCCACAATCTTCTATCTACAGTGCATCGTATCAGTTCTGTTGTTGACTGTTTTCCATGCCATGACACCAAGCTGTCCAGTATTTTCTCTCTTTAAACGATTTCAGTTTGTTTAATTTGATCATAGGATGCTGCCTCAAGTTTTTACACAGAAAGTCATCGATGGGACACTTCGGACGCCATTAATGCTCATCATGCCTTGAACTATTTAACATTTCACGCTCAAATTTTGGGTCGTTACTCATTTGGCGATTACGACCACGTAATGCTTTTCACGGGGTAAGTGTTTGTAGTAACAACAATACTTTGTGATCACACACATCATCTGTCAAGGAATTAATGATTTTAGTCAGCAACTATAATTACCACCTAACAACCATGACTACGTGTTTCGTGTTTGTTGCACGCTTCACTAACCACTAACATTACATCTTTATTTTGTTTTCTGTTTGTGTTGTCCCTGTGTTTTCTAAAGCAGGAAGCATTTAGGCCGAACCGTCAAATATTTTATATTGTCATTTTTTGTAAAGCTGTCATCATTCTTTGTAGGAGTGTATGTTACCCCATGCTTACCTCCAGTTCCCTGCTACCAGCTTTACCGCAGCACTGCAATTATTTATCTGTTGCCCCTTACCACTGCACAATACCGCACCGGAGTTAGTGGTTGTAGTTATAAAACTTACGCTACCGCTACACAACCCTATTTACATGGTGAATATATGTAGTTACCACCCTTACCCTACCTCAACACAACCCTATTTACATTGTGAATGTCTGTAGTTACCACACTTACCCTACCTCAACACAACCCTATTTACATTGTGAATGTCTGTAGTTACCACACTTACCCTACCTCAATACAACCCTATTTACATTGTGAATGTCCGTAGTTACCACCCAACCCCACGGTGAGTGACCGCACTTATTTCTGCCACATCCTGACTTTGAGCAGAGAGTTCGTTCCCGTTATAGATCTGCCTCCTCTTCCTGTTCTCACAACTACGACTACTAATGTGATGACTACGATATATACGACAATGAGTAGCTCTTTTTCGTCATCCGTCCTTTAAAAGATGGTATGTTGAATGTAGGCGCGTTGTGTTCTGCTTTGAAGTAGAACTATAACATTTGAGCTTTCAAGCCCAACACATCCGACTTCAGCATAGAATTTGTGAGTACCAGGTTGCCTTGCCTCTTCGATCCCTACTCACTTTGCCAGACTAAACTGATTAATCTGTATCTAGAGGCACCACAAAGAGGAGGAGTAGAATCTGGATTGCTCTCGTTCACCGATCCAGGAGTACGCCATCAGCTAAGTGTCCTTGACTGTTTTCAGCCACCGTTGTAGTTTTTTATTTTTATTTTGGCAGAAGCAGGAATATAGCAAATCATTTTGGCACATTTTTGTAGTTCTCCAGCCTCAACTATTTATTGAACGACTATTTCCTCAGTCCATTCATGAGTACACAAACAATGACCTGAAACTAAATGAGATGTACATACAATGAGGTAACACTGAACTATCAAACCAAGGAAGCAGAAAACAGGGAGACACTCGTATAAAAGAAACTGAAACGTTTAACCGGAAGTTGAAAATAACAGTAGTAAAACAGGAAGGATAAAATATAACATGTGTATATCTTGAAGGGGAAAACAAATTTGTATCAGTGGAGAAACAAGAGAAGTGATCCCTGCAATATGTGCCATTTTGGCACGCAAGGTTTCTGTTTTCGAGATAGAATTCTGCCCTATGTGCCGTCTTCGACTCGAAAGGACAAAAGATAGAAAGACAGACAGACAGAAAGCCAGGCAGACAGACAGACAGACAGACAGATAGATAGATAGACAGTCAGACAGACAGACAGATAGATAGATAGACAGTCAGACAGACAGACAGACAGACAGACAGACAGACAGACAGACAGATAGATAGATAGATAGATAGATAGATAGATAGATAGATAGATAGATAGATAGATAGATAGATAGATAGATAGATAGATATAGATAGATAGATAGATAGATAGATAGATAGATAGATAGATAGATAGATAGATAGATAGATAGATAGATAGATAGATAGATAGATAGATAGATAGATAGATAGATAGATAGATAGATAGATAGATAGATAGATAGATAGATAGATAGATAGATAGATAGATAGATAGATAGATAGATAGATAGATAGATAGATAGATAGATAGATAGATAGATAGAAACAAGATGATATTGTTTTGTTAGCTCAATACAAGTCAAAGTCAACAGTTTAACAAACAAATAATTACATGAAAAAGTAAAACGCAGGAATTTATTTTAGATGTTTTGAATATCGTGATCTGATGTACTGATGCATAATACACAAGAATTTGAGACAAGACGTTAAAGCGTTTTATGTAACATGCGATAATGATGAAAATGTGCTGATAGGCGGATTATTGTTGTTTGGTCTGAGTCCTTACTCGCAACATTTCTTCTCTACAGGTACAATCTTGAACGAAGGACGTATGGCATCACTATCCCTTTACTTGGTAAGTCGTTTTCATACTGAGCATGACCAGTTATGACACAGCAACTTGTCCAGCGTTGACCTAATGACATATAATAGTATCAGAGATTGACTGTCATACACTGTTTAAGTGGAATGTCGTGGCATTGTGGTTTGGAAGTTCGTCTCACTCTCACATGTATCGTATTAGAATCTAACGAGGTGTGATCGAGTGTTATATTTTTTTCTGTTAGTAACATTTTTTTATTAAAAACTATCAGAACTTAACAACGACCAGAACTACAATATTTATCATAACTACTGCCACGTTAAAATTACCTGTGGATAAGAAAGATCACAATAAGGAAATTAAATCAGAAAATTAGAAATCGTTACCGTAGACAGGGTAGAAATAAAATACACTATATTTTGTAAACTATGAACGTCTTGGCCAAACATTTTCTCATACCGACGAAGACCTTTTTTTTTGAAACGCGTATTATTTAGTAGAGCTCCTATATTCAATTATCCACGTTTAATGTAGTTAAACAGCAGCGTCACCCAATAGTTTATTTTCATTTTATTGAGTGCCGTCTCTTGCTGAGATGGTGCAGATTGTCATAGGCTGACATGTACATCTTTTGATGCTACTCGTCCATGTTAGTCTTCGTCTACCTCTGCCTTTGCCTCTATTACCTTGAATTTTCGCTTGTAACATCATTTTTAGTAGGATGTTGTGTCTTTTAACATGCCTCAAAAATTTCATTTATTTTGTTATAATTGTGTTTAGTAGTTCTCTTTTCATTTTTAGTTCTTTCAAAACTTCATCGTTAGTTTTCTTTCCTTTCAATCCTATTCAACCTATTCTTCTATAAATCCACATTTCGAAGGCTTCAATTATTTTCTGTTTTCTTGTCTAATGTCCATGTTTCTGCACCATTCAGGAATATTGAGAAGTTATAACATTTTGCTATTCTTAGTTTTAGCCCTGGTATTATTTGTTTTTATGTTAGTATATATTTCATGGCACCATTCCTATTCTTCATTATTGTTACCATTCATATTCTTTGTTTATTTCAGTTGTACATTTTCCACCACTGGTTATAGTATTGCCAAGGTCGTTGTAGCTCTTAACTGTCTCAAGGTCTATTCCTTCAATTTTGATATCCACTTGTGGGCCAGTATTATCTTTGTTTATGGTCATAGTTTAAGTCTTATTGATATTCATATCTAATCCATATTTTTGCTTGTTATTGATATTTCATTCAGTAATTGTTGTTTTCTTCAGACTTTTCTGCTAGTAATACAGTATCATCAGCATATCTTAGGTTATTGATTATCTTTCCATTAATGTTTAGGTCTGGCATATCTGTCATGTTTTTCAAGATTTGCTCAGTGTATAGATTGAACAAACTTGGTGATAATATGGGGGAACCGATAGATGGAAGATGATATTTTAATAATAGTAGTAATAGTTAGTTATATGTTGGTCATGTGAGAAGAAGAGACAACAAAAGAATCTCAAAGCAGGCCCTCAAATAGGAACCAGTGGGTAAAATAACAATAGGTCGACCTAGAGAAACACTAAAATCATTAAAACGAGAGACAACAACAGTAGGCATCAGCTTCCTCGCCGAGATTAAACAGCTCGCCTAGAACAGAGCCTTGTGGCGAGACACAATGCGGGTACTGTGCAAGGTCTGACAGTTGAAAGATTGTCAGACACAAGAATCTAGAATTTCTTCCCTTTTGTGCCTTTACAACTATAAAGGGCAATGGATAGATAGATAGATAGATAGATAGATAGATAGATAGATAGATAGATAGATAGATAGATAGATAGATAGATAGATAGATAGATAGATAGATAGATAGATAGATAGATAGATAGATAGATAGATAGATAGATAGATAGATAGATAGATAGATAGATAGATAGATAGATAGATAGATAGATAGATAGATAGATAGATAGATAGATATAGATAGATAGATAGATAGATAGATAGATAGATAGATAGATAGATAGATAGATAGATAGATAGATAGATAGATAGATAGATAGATAGATAGATAGATAGATAGATAGATAGATAGATAGATAGATAGATAGATAGATAGATATAGATAGATAGATAGATAGATAGATAGATAGATAGATAGATAGATAGATAGATAGATAGATAGATAGGCAGGAAGGCAGGCAGTTAGGTATGTAGGTAGGTAGGTAGCTACGTAGGTAGGTAGGTAGGTAGGTAGGTAGGTAGGTAGGTAGGTAGGTAGGTAGGTAGGTTGGTTGGTAGGTAGGTAGGTAGGTAGGTATAACTTCACCCCCTATTATAGATCCATTAGTTCTGGTTACTCTAGAACAGGGGTGGCCAACCTATTTTGAGCCATATAACCACATTTATATTAATAACAATTTTGACTTGAAACTACGGTATGATATGAATATTAGTAAATTATTCAGGTCAGAATTCGGTCCAAGTAGGAGACGTGGGTGATCCACAATGTTCTTTAAATTTAGCACAAAGTCCTGAATGGTTTTGGATTTCTTTTATTTCCATTTGCAAGGATGGGGTGTATTTATGAATCTCAGATTCTGAAATACAAAATGTATTTATGAATCTCAGACTCTGAAATACAAAATGGATTTATGAATCTCAGACTCTTAGATACAAAATGGATTCATGAATAAATCTGTTACTCTTTTTAGATTCGAAAGTGGAAAATCGAGTTGAGAATGCCTCGCTCAAAGCTGTAACTGCTGCTTTGTATTTTAATCGATCCACGATAAAGTCACTGCATTTACTTAACATATGCTGAATGTTTGGAAGATGATCAAGTTTGCACTGCGCTAAGCAGTTACAAAACAATTTAAGCTTCAATTTAAAAGTGTTGACTTCATTGAACATGGATGTAAACAAAGAGTCTTTCCCTTGTAAACTCTTGTTAAGAATATTCAAAGGATGTGACACATCAACTAAAAATGTCAAATCACAAAGCCACTCGTGAGTTTTAGGTAAACCACACCAAGGCAAAACAGTTTTTTATTCCAAAAATGAAAGAGCCTGATATTTTTAATTGAAAAAAGGCAACAACATTTCTCCTCTAGAAATCTACCTAACTATGTTGTGAAGTAAGAGTCCACCATATTCTTTTATTTCTTTTTTAAAAGTTATCTACATTCTCTTCGAATGAGGGCGTGTGATCAATCATATTAATGCAAAGCAGAACAGGATCTATGACATGATGAAAGCTCGTGTCTTTAGTACACAGAACCTCCTGATGAAAGTTACAGTGATATGAAAGCTCATGTCTTTAGTACACAGAACCTCCTGATGAAAGATACAGTGATATGAAAGCTCGTGTCTTTAGTACACAGAACCTCCTGATGAAAGATACAGTGATATGACAGCTCGTGTCTTTAGTACACAGAACCTCCTGATGAAAGATACAGTGATATGAAAGCTCGTGTCTTTAGTACACAGAACCTCCTGATGAAAGATACAGTGATATGACAGCTCGTGTCTTTAGTACACAGAACCTCCTGATGAAAGATACAGTGATATGAAAGCTCATGTCTTTAGTACACAGAGCCTCCTGATGGAAGATACAGTGATATGAAAGCTCATGTCTTTAGTACACAGAGCCTCCTGATGAAAGATACAGTGATATGAAAGCGACTTCGTATCTAAGTATTGCTCAAGCAAAGCAACGCAGCCATTCTTTAAGATTACTGCGGCACCATCTGTACAAATGCTGTCAAGTTTAGACCATTCAAGTTTATTGCCACCAAAACCACTATTTGCGACACAGTTTTTTACTGCTTCAAACATATCTCTTCCAGTTATTGTTGTCAATAAATCACAAAGTCCTAAGAGCTCCAGAAAAACGTCGAAATTGTCGTTTATGCACCTCACAAACACAAATAACTGAGCATTATCTGTCATGTCACCACTCTCATCTATTGCAACAGAGAAGTATCGAGACACACCAGTTACATATTTGATCTGTTTTGATACATTGCCTGCCATTTCTTCAATGATCCTCATAATTGTATTTCGTGATAGGGAAATATTTCCTACCCCACGTTTGATATTGGTATCACCAGCGTTTTCTGCAAAGATGCTTTCCTTAACAATCTCACCGTCAGAGAACGGTTGTTTTCTTCTTAGCGAGAAGAAGTGATGTTTGGCAAGAAACCTTTACCATGTTTTTCATTTCACTTGTTTTTTTTTACAATACGTTTTACATCCAATGAAGTCTTTTATTATTCTTTGAGATGTAGTCAGTTCTTAACGCACAGACAGGAAGACATGATTTGTTGAATGTATCTTCTGTTTGTTTGAAATGCCTTTCCTGGTTTGTATTTTTTAGGAACTGCTACTATCGTTGAACAGATCAAACAAATCGGTTTCGATGCACAACCCATTGTTAAGAGAAACTGTTCTTCCCATTCTTCATTAAATGCTCTAACACCCACATTAACTTTTTTCTCTTTGACGAACCATGCTTGCTTAAAGCCATCTTAACTAACACTAAAAAGCTTTCGATAGAATACACCATAAACAACTTATAGACTGCCTAAAGGATATAAATCTAGACGACGCAGACATACGACTAATATGTAATTTGTACTGGGAGCAAACAGCAATAATAAGATATAACAAGGAGAACTCTACACCCATGGACATAAAAAGATGAGTAAGACAAGGATGCATCCTATCACCAAGCTTGTTCAATCTATACACTGAGCAAATCTTTAAAAACATCTCAGAGATACCAGGCCTAAACATTAATGGAAAGATATCAATAACCTGAGATATGCTGATGATACTATTCTACTAGCAGAAAATCCTAAAGACCTACAACAATTGCTTAATGTGATAAACACAACAAGCAAAAAATATGGACTAGAAATGAATATCAAAAAGACTAAAACTATGATCATAAACAAAGAAAATTCTGAAAGACCTACAATTAAATATCATAGTTGAGGGAACACGTCTGGAGACAGTCCAGAGCTACAACTACCCGGGACATACTATAACCAATGATGGAAAATGCAAAACTGAAATAAACAAAAGAATGGGTATGGCAAAAAGTAATTTTAATGCCATGAAAAATATACTAACAACAAAACAAATATCAGCAGGGCTGAAACTAAGAATGGCAAAATGTTACATCTTCTCAATATTTCTGTATGGTGCAGAAACATGGACATTAGACAAGAAAACAGAACAGAAAAATTTAAGCCTTTGAAATGTGGATATACAGAAGAATAGGTAGAATTGGATGGAAACAAAAGATAACAAACGATGAAGTTTTAAAACAACTGAAAATAAAAAGAGAACTGCTGAACACAATTAAGACAAGACAAATTAAATTTTTGGGGCATGTTAAAAGACACAACAGCCTACTAAAAATAATATTGGAAGGAAAAATACAAGGCTAAAGAGGTAGAGGCAGACCAAGACTAACATGGACGAGTAACATCAACAGATGGACAAGTCAATCTATGTCAGCCTGCACCACCAAAGCTAGAAACAGAGTAAAATGGCGATCCATGGTAGCCAACCTTCGTTGCGGAGAGGACACACGATGATGATGATGAACTAACACTAACTGCCAGTATAGCGCAACGCAAGATGAAAAAGAGTGTACCAACCTCACAACGAAATAATAATGTATTGACAAGTATTTAGAACCGAATAGGTATTACTGCGCCATCTGTTGTAAGAAATATTATTATTAACATACTACACCACTAATTCATTGCAAATTACAAAATAAGAAATATAAAGATTAATAATAAACACCATTTTGATTTATTCGATTTAAAATTTACAGATGGTGAAGGGTTATCATTTTTAAAACTATTATATCTATTTAGCGACTAGACCTAGAAATGCCCGGCGTGGCACAAACGGAAGATCAACATTAGATGTATTTCCCAGTCAATTCTAATCTAGGCTTCGCCTATCAATCGATGCATTTTACGGACAATTTCGGAGACCAGTAACGACGACAAACTAACGGCGGCAAACGGTGCCTTGAAAGAAGGAAGGTTGTACTTGAAACTAGGATGCTATGAATCGCACAATCTGATAGTGGTGAAAAGGTTTGCATGGGATTTGAGCTAACGGTGGACGTTTTAAAATGTCTTGACTGGCCATTAATTGACCCGCGGGCCTAGGGTTTACTACTCTTGCTCTAGATCATATTTTAGTTTCTCATCATTTCATTGTCCATTTCTGTGTTCGTGTTTTCTTAATAAGGTCTCATGTCGGCTGAAACGTCATAATTTTGTTTTGTTCCTCCTTTGTAAATCTGTCACCAAACATTGTATGAGTGAACGGTACAGCCCATCATTTGCTCCTGACTAAACAGCTCAATGTTTAAAGGTCAGGTTTCGCTGACATAGGGTGGGGTGCTCGGTAGCTAGACCATGATGCATTAGGATGAGGTTATACCATTTTCTTCATGCAAAGGAGGCAGTGTTGCTGAAGTCGCGATAATTCTTTATTGTAAATTTACATCGATTAAGGGATTTATAGATTACGGTGGAACAATTAAGTTTGTTTACAACTTCCAGTTTGTCATCACTTGTGACAAATTAAGGAGGTTCTGACTTGTGGGTCATCACTTGTATCTTTCTATTTAACGCTTTAATGCCGAAAATATTTTCCTGGTTTTATGATGAACATTCGATCTACAGAATATCCCTCTTAGACGCGGTTATACATGTTTGTTCTGATTAGAGTTAATATCTGCTCCTGTATAGGTTTTGGTTCTCTGGACGTTGTTACGAAATCTATCTATTATCATTATATAGTCTATTTTGGTTTCTCTTCTTATCTCCAGGGCTTTTCCATGTGCATTGTTTCTGTTTCTCTTGCTCAAAGTGTTACATATCAGCCTGTTTTCTTCACAGAATTGTATTAATCTTTCTCCTCTTTCATTTCTTTTTCCTAAACAATGATTTCCTATAAGGATATTATATCTACCTGTTCCTACTGTAGCATTCATATCACCGATTACAATCAAGATGTCAGAGGATTTCACTTTTTTCATAATATTATTTAGATCTTCATAGTATGCCTCTATTTGTTCATCTGTATGGTCTTGAGAAGGTGCCTATGTCTGTATTATTGCTATGTCGAATGGTTTTGCTTTTACTTTGAGCAGAATAATCCTGTCATTGTTTGTCCGGTGGATACTTATTATTTTTGTAACTCTTGTATTATTAGTATTCCTACACCTCTTTCATGTTCTGTTGTGTTGCTTAATTATATAATTGTAGATTTTTTTTTTCCTGTATGAATACACATTCTTTACATCTTGTCTCTGATGTCTTGGCACATCTTGCCTAAAATATCTATGTTTAATCGTTCTGTTTCTAAAGTAAGATTTTACCATTTTCCTTCTTGGTAACATGTCCTAACATTCCATGTACATATTGACAACATCCCAGTTCCCATAAGATTCCATGTACATAAGCACAACATCCCAGTTCCCAATCAGAACAACAGCAGGCTACACGGACCACTTCGAAGTTAGATGAGGTGTAAGACAAGGGTGCGTACTATTCCTCTACTGTTTTAAATATACATGGACTATATATGCAAGTTAGCCAACCCTTCAGAGACAGTGGAGATCAACGAGCTTTTATTTGCAACGATCAGGCACTAATACATGGAAAAATAGGAGACATACAAGAACACCTAAATAGGCACAACAGCACAGGCACAAAATACAACATGAAAGTCAACATCAACACAATATAAATTATGAATGCCGCAAAAGAGAAATAGAACATTAACATAACTATAGAAGGCAGGCAACTAAAACAGGTAGAGGGATTCATAAACCCTGGAAGTTCAGTGACAAACGACAATTCACAAACAGCAGAGATAGACTCAGACTTAAGATGCAAAAAAGATTGTCAAATCATTGGACCACTATCACCACTATTGTCCAACAAGGAAATAACTCTAGAGACAAAACGGACACCGTACAATACAATCTTCATCCCAACGTTGTGGCACTAATGCCAGACCTGGACCCTGGATGAAAGAACGATAAGAAAAATAACCTTCACTGAGATGAACTGAATTAGACATATGGCAGGAAACAGCGTTTGGGGATAAGATTAAAAATTAACTGAGAAAAAAGCTATGAATAGCTTTTAAGAATAGACATAGAATATATAAAGAAATAACAAACAAATAGAATGGGTTGACCATGTGACAATGCATAGAGATCAAAACACAACACAGCTAGCTTTCAACGGGCGTTGCAAGAACACCATTCCCAAGGTTCGACAATGAAACAGATTGATCGATGGAATATTGAAACACTAGGAAACATAACAGCAGCAGAAGCGAACAGAAGAGTAAAAGACTTGTTTAAAGTATTGTTTTCATGTCTTATTATCAAGAATAATGAAGAGCTTATAGATGTTGTTATACAAGAATTATCAATTATCAGTTTATTTAAGTGTATTAATTATGATGTGGTGTTGAGAGTATCTCTCTCTTGTGATAGCTCACTTTGACATCAAGAGACAAGAATAGCAATGAGAAATTAACAATTGTATATCTTTTACTATTATATGGTGAGGTAGGAGTGAAGTGTTGCCATGCTGTGTCATTATTCTGTCAATAAAAAACGTCTTCCTCTTCTTCCTTTGTTCCACAAGCTCCAGCAACTCTGATCTCAACTGGCCGTCGTGAAGGGGGCCATTTTCCTTTACAAGCCCCGCTTTGATTTTATCATTTGTGCTTGATGAAGTTGCAACTTGTTCTCGTTGCTCTACAACATTATGATTGGATACATTATCTATTACCAAGCATAACGGTCTATGCACGGTGGTCAGAATAATATTCTCTGTCCAGTCCCTTATAATATGTCCATCCATATCAGATTGGTGGTCACTACCGACTATACACATTTATGTGGGAAAGAAGATCTGCTTGATTGACACATCCATTCTCTCCCTCAACCCATTTTGTGCTATTTTAACGCGCTGCCTTTTGCTGCTAGGTATGTCTGTTTTCTTTTTTCTGTCAAGTGATTGCCATTCGTTGTCAAATGTATGTTGAGCATTAACCCACATTTTATCCAAATATATGAAGCTGTCACATTCCATTCTTCTCCCACTGATTGGTCATAGGTGTTTGTTTCGTGAAGCAATCAATCGTGGCTCTTCAAAAACAATTATTCTGCTGCCTGCAGATTATCGAAAAGTGAAACCAATGCTTTTTACAAATTTCAACACAGTAGTTTTTAAAAATTGAATATGGCTATCCGACTGTAACTTAACTTTCAGAGTCGTCAGTCGCTGGAGACATACTGATTAGAGGATCTGAACACCTATGGACATGTTCAGAGTGCAAAAATGATGACTCGCAAATAGCTCAATAACTTAACTTTCAGTTTGCGGAGTGTAACAAGTTGATTTCCCTGAAACATTTTCAAAAACCTCACCTCAACCTAATAACATCTTTGTCACAATTATTCACTCTCATTTGTCTTCCCTAATTGATGGTAACTTTGTTAGATTCAAAGTCCAGTCTAATCCTCCAGATGAAAGATTCAACCTACATCTAGCGCGTGCTGTGTTCTCTTCGCTTGTTCTTGGATGCTGTGGTATCATCTGCTACTCTTTGATTCCTTGCAGAAATGTCTGTACATTATGAAAGCAACTTCTTGCATTGTGATGAATTCACACGTTAAATTTATAATGGTTTAGAACATTGAGAAAACTCACTGTTTTAGTGCTTCAGAAAAATAAACTATAGCTTGTAAGTAATAGGTCTTTAGTCTGAGCAGTAACGGCATTGAACGTGCTCTACATGATGTTGGAAAGGTCAATTACCAAGTTCACGGAAAGCTATTTGATATTTTCCAAGATTGCTTTTCCACTTAAAAATTGAAAATGTGTACTTTATTGAACGGATGATGGGGTGGGGAGAGATTGAAATTAAAACCAATAAAGGTCTGCCCTTATTAAAGCCTCTTGTGAAGACAGTCTGTATAACAGAAATCCTACACTAGACGACTTTTATAATATATTTTATAAAGTATTGTATCCAGGTCGTGGCAAATCTAAGAGTGCATGAAAAATGTCACATCAATACATCAAGCAGTTTTCGTGCAAATTGATTTTGAGTTTGGACAAACATTGTTAAATTGACTATAGCAACTATCGGAATAGTGATGTGTATATTTGTCGTTTGTGAAATAATTATTCGATTTCTGGCTCTGAAAAGGTGTTGCCGGTTTGTCCGATCTGTGTAACTCTGACAGTGTTTCCATTGTTAATGACCTCGGGGATTTCCAGTCTACGACCACAGCCGCTCACGAGCTAGGCCACAGGTGAGTTTAGTTTCTTTCATCTGCAGCTTTTACGTCCATTTTGACTGATTGTTTCCGTCTTAAACGATCTATTGCATAAACACAACATATGTACTACTGAAATAATAATTTATATTGACTCTATATCTGCACTTACAATTTAACATAACTGTAAATGCACTTTCCACATTTGAACCATCTAAGAACCAGTTTAAGTCCGTCATCACGGAGGAATCACATCTTCTTTTAGCCCAGTAAACTACGATTAACCTGTTGGTCACACACTGTACACAAAATGTTGTGTTCCTGAGCTCAGTATTATTATCAACAGTATGGTGTCCAATACCATCAACACGACTGCTTAGTCTGACTGCCTCTCTTACCAAATCATCAACTCTTTACTTTATCCCACACTTTTTAAATGCAGTTTCTCTTTCATAAAGCCACTTATCCATCACCTGAAAGTCATTGATCAGACCAGACAACATTAATGCTGTCTTCAGACATAGCACAGACAGTTATGCATCATTTAAAGCTTACAATTGATGGATGTCTCTCAGTTCCAGCGCTTTGCTTTGAAATGTTCATGTAGACGTCATTTAGAAAACAGAATGTCTTCGTATATCGGAACGTTCTGAAAGTAGATGAAATCTTCAGCAAACTGTTTACCTATCTTTATTGTATATCATCCACACTGTTCAGACCTGTCCATCAAACTTGTTGATAGAAGTGCAGCTGTGAAATTATTCGGAGATTTCTGTAGCAATTTTCTGCCGTAAGTCATGAGCTTATCTTTGATTGCCGAACTTACTGTTTTATTCTAGAATGTAATTACCTTGACTGTCACTGACATTTTGGTCGCAGTGACTCGAGTGCTCTCCCTGCCAGCTCGTAACCTGCATTTATAGTGACGTCTATGGCCACCACACAGAAAGATGGTGACGTAACAACATTCATAAACATCGTACGAAATTGAAAACAGAAATTGTGGCATTTTAGGGGAGTGTCATTTTGTTTGACATCCTTCTTTATTCTTATTCTTTTCATTCATCATTTGTCATTTTTTGTCGAGGGGAGATATAATTTGCGGTCTTTTGCTTTTCTGTTCGCCTCTGTTGCCCTTGAGTCTGGTGTTCTCCCAATTGAAGTCTCGTGGTGTTGTGTTTTAATTTCTCTTTCTTATCAAATGGCCAAACCATTTTAGCTATGGTTTCTTTATATATTCTATGGCGGGTGCTATTCCTAGCTTTTTTCGCAGTTGTTCATTTCTGATCTTATCCTTCAGGCCGTTTACTGCCATTCGCCTGACACATTTAATCTCAGTAGAGGTTATTTTCTTGTTATTCTTGCAGCAACGGTCAAGGTCTGGCATTGGTAACACAATGTTGGGATGAAGTTTGTATTGTTGAGTATCCTGGTTTTCTCTAGAGTTATTTCCATGTTATACAATAGTGGTGATAGCTGTCTAAAGATGGACAAGCTTTTTTGCATCTTGAGTCTATCTCGGCTGTTTGTGAATTGTCGTTTCAAGAAACAAAACAGGATGATAGGCAAGTCTGTGTGCTGTCAAAAGATTTATTTAATATGTTTAGTGAGGTTATTTTAAGATACATAAAGGTCATGCCTGGAATAACAATTTGAGGTCATAATATTAATAATCAAAGGTATGCTGATAATACAGTATTAATCGCAAACAGTGAAACTGAGTTACAAGAAATGCTGGGCATTATAGTGGAAGAAAGCAAAAATAAAGGACTCTGCCTTAATAGCAAAAAGACAGAGGTAATGGTAAAATCATAGAAAAAGACATCACCTCAGTACAAAATGAAGACATGTGGAACAATATTAAAACAGGTAAATGAATTTAAATATTTGGGAACTTTGTTAACCTCAGACGGAAGATGTACAAAAGAGGTGAGATGCAGAATGGCTCAGACAAAACGATGCCACATGGTCACATGACCTATATTGGTGAATCTGGGAGAAGATTAACGGAAAGATTTTGTGAGCATCTACGTGATGTCCAACAGAATACTGGTACTCCGGTGTCTTCCCACTTCAACTCCCCTGATCACAAGGGCAAAGATGACATCCGTGTCACTGGTATTGTCCTTTGTCACTCTGGCGACCGCAGCCGCTATACTTTGGAAAATTGCCTCATAGTCCAGTATGGTTCGCTGACCCCAAGAGGTATGAATGTATCACACTCATACACATAGTTTCCTTTTGGTTCTCCTTCCCTTTTGCATATCCTTCTCTACTGCACATATTTGGGTTCTTTGGTCTATTTACTATGCCATGCTATTTATAGTTCTCCACCTCGAGTCCCCAATGAGACACTTTGGTGTTCTCCTCTATACCTTGTTTTCTGTGCTCCTTACCCCTCATTTGTTTTTATTGTACCCCACTCTCGGACATCTGACTCTTGCTGCCTTTTGAGCACCTGTTCGTCTGCTGTTCTTTTCTTTCTACTTTGTGTTCGCACACTAACCCCAGTGTGAACTCCTCTGGTTCTGTGTGCATTTGCGCACATTTCTGCACGTTTCTGTACGTTCATGACATCGGTACCTGGTTGCTATTTCCTTTTCGTTTTGACCTCGGTTTACACACACGATAGACATTTTTTTTTTCTTTAACACATTTCGATTGTTTTTGTTTTGGTTGTTTCGTTATTAGTTTTGTGTGTGTTTTTTTTTTTTTTTTTTGTTAGTTCCTGCTGAAGGTCAATTGGGCCGAAACGTCGTTTAGTCCTGTGTCGTCCACATCTCACGTAAAGCTTCTTACATACCATATTTTTCTATTTTTTAATTTTTCCTTAGGCAAAAGCAGCATTCGAAAAAATGAGGAAGATGTAATGCAATCCATTTTTGACAATATAATCAAGAAAAAGAGTTATTAAATGTTATGTAGAGTCAGTCTTAACATATGGATGTGATTCATGGACAATAGGACAACAGACAAGAAAATCACTGAAGTCTGTAGAAATGTGGTTTTACATAAGAATGTTGAAAATACTATGGATAACTAAGAAGAGTAATGAAAACGTTCTGAAAGAGGCCAAAGCAAAAAGAGAGCTAATTTCCAATATTAGGAAGAAACAAACATCATTTTTTAACCATGTAATGAGAAGAGAGCAACTGGAATATATTGTAACAACTGGGAAAATTGAGGGACGAAGAGATAGAGGAAAGCAAAGAGAAAATATATCAGACAGCTTAAGAGAATGGCTTGGCAGAAGATCAACAACATAAATGATAAATAACTGTCGAGATCGAAATTGTGGAGAGATATGATCACCTACACCAGCAGGCCCAGTACTTGATGATGATGAATTGTTTTAGTTGCCTGCCTTCTCTAGTTATGTTTATGTTCTATTTCTCTTATTCACTATTTATCTCTATAATCTCTTCAGTTCCTAACATAACTAGCTTCCCTCTACCCACACAGCCTTTCAGCGAAACACGATGGTGATGGCAACAACTGCCAGTCAAGTGACGCTTTCATCTTGCAAGTAGGATCGTATACGCCGTCATCGAGCAACAAGCTGAACCCATTCAGGTTCTCAAACTGCAGCATCGATTATTTCACCAGCTTCATCGACAGTAAACTTGAATCAGGGTAAGTTAGACTACTTCTCTTTGTATCATTTCATGTTTAAAAGTTTCACACTTGTCACGCAAGTTACCAACTCTCTGTTTAATTTCCTTTGCTATAATAATGTTCATCGGTTTTCTATTAAGTAGATAAACACAGTATACCTTTATAGTTGGAGATAAACAACGTTGTCAAGTGAGCTAAGTGATTAAACAATAGAAAACATGTTACAGGAATAGTAATTATCTAAGAAGATAAGAAGGGTATATTATAGTAAAGTACGAGACTTGAACCGGCGTCTTAGCACTCGAGTTTACACCCATATGTGCTCGACCGCCTATCCAGAAAAGTTCGGAGATTTCTGGATAGTGTCGTCTCAAGCAAAAAATAAGAAGATTACATTGGTTTAACATTACAATCAAAGCTGTATAGAGCTACAGAGTTGTTCCACGCGTTGTCTCATTGACTCAACATTACAATCAAAGTTGTATAGATCTACAGAGGATTCCAAGTTGGCTTATAGACTCAACATTTCAATGAAATGTGCATATAGTATTACAAACGGTTCATAGTCATCAACTGAAATTATCTCATACACAATTTACTGATAAAAAATGTGAGCAATAAATGAAAAATAATTATGTTCTTTTGAAAACCTATATCTCGATGGTTAGCTCTCAATTAATGTTTCGTTGTGTCGTCATCCGCTTTGGAAATATGTTTGTCGCAGATCAGTAGTAGGTCGCGAGCAAGTGTATATCAATAATGTTAACATCAAATGGTAAATGTACAACATAAGTGAGACGGTAGATGTGCAAGAGAGGTGAGATTGTGGATGTACAACATAAGTGAGATGGTAGATGTACAACATAAGTGAGACGGTAGATATACAACAGAGGTGAGATTGTGGATGTACAACATAAGTGAGAAGGTAGATGTACAACATAAGTGAGATGGTAGATATACAACAGAGGTGAGGTGGTAGATGTGAAAGTGAGGTGAGATTGTGGATGTACAACATAAGTGAGATGGTAGATGTACAACATAAGTGAGATGGTAAATATACAACAGAGGTGAGGTGGTAGATGTGCAAGAGAGGTGAGATTGTGGATGTACAACATAAGTGAGATGGTAGATGTACAACAGAGGTGAGAAGGTAGATGTACAACATAAGTGAGATGGTAGATATACAACAGAGGTGAGATGGTATATGTACAATAGAGGTTAGAAGGTAGATATACAACATAAGTGAGACGGTAGATGTACAACAGAGGTAAGCAGTAGATGTACAACATAAGTGAGATTGTGGATATACAACAGAGGTGAGATGGTAGATGTACAACAGAGGTGAGATGGTAGATGTACAACAGAGGTGAGATGGTAGGTGTGCAACAGAAGTGAGATGCTAGATGTACAACAGAGGTGAGATGGTAGATGTACAACAGAGGTGAGATGGTAGATGTGCAACAGAAGTGAGATGGTAGATGTACAACAGAGGTGAGATGGTAGATGTACAACAGAGGTGAGATGGTAGATGTACAACAGAGGTGAGATGGTAGATGTACAACAGAAGTGAGATGGTAGATGTACAACAGAGGTGAGATGGTAGATGTACAACAGAGGTGAGATGGTAGATGTACAACAGAGGTGAGATGGTAGATGTACAACAGAGGTGAGATGGTAGATGTACAGCAGAGGTGAGATGGCAGATGTACAACAGAAGTGAGATGGTAGATGTACAACAGAGGTGAGATGGTAGATGTACAACAGAGGTGAGATGGTAGATGTACAACAGAGGTGAGATGGCAGATGTACAACAGAGGTGAGATGGTAGATGTACAACAGAGGTGAGATGGTAGATGTACAACAGAAGTGAGATGGCAGATGTACAACAGAGGTGAGATGGCAGATGTACAACAGAGGTGAGAAGCTGAATAGATGAGACAAAAACAGTTTTTCAAAAAATGAGGAAGATACTGCGTAATTCATTTTTGACAGTGGGAACAAGAAAAACATTTATTACATGTTACGTAAAACCAATTTTAACACGCGGATGTGAATCATGGACGATAGGATAACATACAATAAAATAACTGGAGGCAGCGGAATTATGGTTTTACAGAAGAATGTTGGGAAGTCATGCACAGCTAAGAAGTGTTATAAAACATTTTGGAACAGGCAGAAGCAAAAAGAGAGCTCATTTACAATGTTAGGAAGAAATAATCACAATTTTCTGGCCATGTAATGAAAATGGGAACAGCTGGAATATATCGCAACAACTGCTAAAATTGCGGAACGAAGTACTAGAGAGAAGGAAAGAAAATATATACCGGAGAGCTGAAGAGAATGGCATGGCAAACATCATTAACAGAAATGATACATAACTTTGGTATCGAGAGTTGCGGAGGTACATGATCACCTTCGCCAGGAGGCATGGTGCTTAAAAAAAAGTGAAAAATCCCCATCACGTCAAGTTGAGTATAGGGAACATGGTGCTAGTGACCATAATTTGTACATACCTTCGGCTCTTGAATTTTTGCGCAAGATTGTTGGTGTTACATCGTGCCACTTTACATTCCCAGAAATAAAAATCCGGTTGATGATAATGAATTACATATCCGAGTAATTTATATCAGTCATTATATGACCGAGTAATTTATATTTATCATTATCATCATCATCATCGTGTGCCCTCCCCGCAACGCTGGTTGGCTACCATGGATCGCCATTCTACTCTGTTTCTTGCTTTGATGGTGCAGGCTATCATAGATTGACTTGTCCATTTTTTTATGTTACTCGTCCATGTTAGTCTTGGTCTGCCTCTGCCTCTTTTGCCTTGTGTTTTTCCTTCCAATATTACTTTTAGTAGGCTGTTGTGTCTTTTAACATGCCCCAAAAATTTCATTTGTTTTGTCTTAATTGTGTTCAGCAGTTTTCTTTTTATTTTCAGTTGTTTTAAAACTTCATCGTTTGTTATCTTTTGTTTCCATCCAATTCTACCTATACTTCTATAAATCCACATTTCAAAGGCTTCAATTTTCTGTTCTGTTTTCTTGTCTAATGTCCATGTTTCTGCACCATACAGGAATATTGAGAAGATGTAACATTTTGCCATTCTTAGTTTCAACCCTGCTAATATTTGTTTTGTTGTTAGTTTATTTTTCATGTCATTAAAATTACTTTTTGTCATACCTATTCTTTTGTTTATTTGAATTTTACATTTTCCATCATTGGTTATAGTATGTCCTAGGTAGTTGTAACTCTGGACTGTCTCCAGATGTGTTCCCTCAACTGTGATATTTAATTGTAGGTCTTGAGAATTTTCTTTGTTTATGCTCCCAGTACAAATTACATATTAGTCGTATGTCTGCGTCGTCTAGATTTATATCCTTTAGGCAGTCTATAAGTTGGTTATGGTGTATTCTATCGAAAGCTTTGGTGTAGTCTATAAAGCAGGCATATATTGGTTTGTTTACTTCTGTGTACATTTCAATCAGTGTTCTCATGCTGAATATGGCTTCTTTTGTCCCACTGTTATTGTATTTATCATTATATACCGGTGTAATTTATATATGTCGTTTTATATCCAAGTGATTTATACTTACCATTAAATATCCGAGGAATTTATATCTGTCCGAGCAATGTATATATATGTCATTACATATCTGAGTAATGTTATCGCTCATTATATATCAGAGTAATTTATGTCTGTCTTTTCATATATCTGAGTAATTTATATCTGTTATTATATATCCGAGTAATTGACATCAATCACTATATATTTCCGATTAATTGATATCATTCATATATATCCAAGTAATATATATCACTCATTATATATCCGATAATTTTATATTACTCATTATATATCCGAGTTATTAATATCAATCATTATATATATCAGAGTAATTGATATCAGTCATTATATATATCCGAGTAATTGATATCATCATTATATATATCCGAGTAATTCATCCTTGTCTTTTTTTTATAAGAGTAATTTTGTTTATTGAGCTTTTTCGCAACAACAACAACAACAACAACAACAACAAATAATAATAATAATAAACTTGTTAATGTCATCCATTGTTCTCTCCAGGGAAGGAAGAAAATGTCTGTTGGAGAAGATTGCCACCAGCGATGCCCCAGACGTGAGTGGCCGCCTTCCAGGGAAGATGTTCTCTCCAGACGACCAGTGTAGACTGGTTTACGGCAATGATTCCAGGATGTGTAGTGAGGTCTGTCTCATTGTTATTGTCTCTATTATTTCTTGTTTTTTGTTAACATTTTATTAATGAATTTAACCAATTTAAACCTTGTATGTAACTGTAACGAATTTGTAGTTATCAAAATAATGTTAGATAACTGGTACACAAGGGAAACAATGGCAACTAAAGTTTAATAACCTTTCCAGGTATGGTAAACTAGTTAAGATTGGTTTTTTAAGTATTTTTTGTTTGTTCACCAGCTTTCACCTCTGGCGAAGTCCCTAGAGACTGGCAACTGAATTCCGCGTTTTAATCCGTTAAAGGTAAAGTCAAGATACAGTTGGAGACTTGAAATGGCCTCTCAGCACGCGAGTTTGCACGCATATGTGTTCGGCCGCCCATCCAGAAGTGTTCGGAGAATTCAGGATAGTGTCTCTTCAAGCATCGAAACTCACGATGCGACGCGACATTCCTCACTTTCCCAGAGTACCCATTTCTCCCAGCTGCTGGGTCGACCGCAGGAGTATTTTTTTTTACAACCAAGAGTATAACCCACACTGCCTCCAGCCTGAACGTCGGTAGCCCAGTCGGACGATTTATTTTCCCACCTAGGCTTTTTCCTGGCAATTGTGTGCACAAAGGATCCTCGACGCACAGGCAGAGAGCTCCAACTTCGGAGATACACATATTTTTCCCGACGAGTAATTGACTTTTCAAGAGGATGAATCCAGGGATGGAGATAAACTATAAATAAAAATCCTAACCTTTGTTAGTGTTGATTTCTTCGTTATTTAGAATTAATCATCTGCATGTGTATTATCTAAAATATAGCTAAACCTGTTATGGGTATTACCTTGGAAGGGTAATAATTTAAGAGTAGCTAAAGTGGATAAAGTTGTACTGGCAACAAACAGCTGCCATAAGAACTGCAAACTAATTAGGAATGCTTCAAGAAATAAAACAGGGTGTTAGGCATGGTTGTTAATATTTACAGTGAGATTATGTTAAGATCCATAAGCAGCATGCCGGGGATAACAATTGGAGGTAATAATATAAATAATCTAAGGTATGCTGATAATAAAGTCTTAATCGCTAAAAGTGAAAATGAGTTACAAGAAATGTTGGACATTATAGTGAAATAAAGCAAAAATAAATGACTCAGCCTTAATAGCAAAAAGACAGAAGTAATAGTACAACAAAGAAAAAGACATCACCTCAGTGCAAAATATAGACAAGTGGAACAATATTAAAACAGGTAAGTGAATTTAAATATTTGGGAACTTTGTTAACCTCAGATGGAAGATATACAAAAGAGGTGAGATGCAGAATGGCTCAGGCAAATGCAGCTTTGCAAAAAATTAGGAAGATACTATGCAATCCATTTTTGACAGTAGAAACAAGAAAAAGAGTTCTTTATTGTTATGTAGAGCCAGTCTTAACATATGGATGTGAATCATGGACAATAGGACAACAGACAAGAAAGTCATTGGAGTCTGTAGAAATGTGGTTTTACAGAAGAATGTTGCGAGTACCATGGACAGCTAAGAAGAGTAATGAAAATGTTCTAAAAGAGGTCAAGACAAAAAGAGAGCTAATTTCCAATAGGAAAAAAACAATCATTATGTTTTGGCCATGTAATGAGAAGAGAACAGCTGGAATATATTGAAACAACTGGAAAAATTGAGGGACGAAGAGATAGAGAGAAGCAAACAGAAAAATAATATCAGACAGCTTAAGAGAATGGCTTGGCAGAAGATCAACAACAGAAATGATAAAAAACTGTCGAGATCGAAAGTTGTAGAGAGATATGATCACCTACATCAGCAGGCCCGGTACTTGATGACGTTGATGATGAAAGTTTATATGGTTGTATCTTAGAGCAGTTACAGTGGATATGTTTTTATCATACAGTAGCTAAACAGGATATGTTTATTATCTAAGAGTAGCTAAAGTGGATATATTTATTATCTAATAGCAGCTAAAAACGATATGTTTATTGTATAAGAGTAGCTAAAGTGGATATATTTATTATCTAAGAGCAGCTAAAACTGGATATGATTATTTTCTGAGAATAAATAAAGTGGATATGTTTTTATCTTAGAGAAGCTAAAGTGAATGTGTTTATTATCTAAGAGTTGTTAAAATGTTTCCGTTTCCAAGATGGTGGAACTAGTTCACGTACTCTCGATCGCTGCAGAAGTTGTATTTGTGGTCTGTTTAATTTCGGCTCTCCATTGCAATTTTCTGCGTTAAAGTCAAAATGATGTTCTACTTACACATCTGGGCCGATGAAGCGGAGTAGTACGCATGGAAAATCCGAACTTCAACCGACTAGATTTAATCTACGGTTTACGTCACATTGAGTGCTGTTCACTAAACGTTATACAGGGAAGGATTCAGAATAAAATAAATATTGAATTAGATGAGCAACAATTTGAATTCAGGAAAAACAGTGGGACAAAAGAAGCCATATTTAGCATGAGGACATTGATTGAAATGTCATCATCATCATGTGCCTTCTCCGCAACGAAGGTTGGCTACCATGAATCGCCATTCTACTCTGTTTCTTGCTTTGATAGTGCAGGATGTCATAGATTGACTTGACCATCTTTTGATGTTACTCGTCCATGTTAGGACCTTTTACCTTGTATTTTTCCTTCCAATATTACTTTTAGTAGGTTGTTGTGTCTTTTAACATGCCCCAAATATTTCAAGTTTCTTGTCTTCTAGATTTACGCAATTTGTTATACAATTGTATTTAGTAGTTCTATTTTTATTTTAGGTTATTGATTAACTTTCCATTAATGTTTAGGCCTGGCATCTCTGAGATGTTTTTAAAGATGTGATATAAGTTGGTTATGAATTGAAAAGTACACAGAAGTAAACAAACCAAGATATGCCTGCTTTATTGACTACACCAAAGCTTTGGATAGAATACACCATAACCAACTTATAGACTGCCTAAAGGATATAAACCTAGACGATACAGACATACGACTAATATGTAATTTGTACTGGGAGCAAACAGCAATAATAAGATATAACAAGGAGAACTCTACACCCATGGACATGATAAAAAGAGGAGTAAGACAAGGATGTATCCTATCACCAAGCTTGTTCAATCTATACACTGAGCAAATCTTTAAAAACATCTCAGATATGCCAGGCCTAAACATTAATGGAAAGTTAATCAATAACCTAGATATGCTGATGATACTGTTCTCATCGTCATGTGCCATACCGGTTGGCGTAGGTGATCACCACCCTCCACAATCTTCTATCTACATTGTATCGTATCAGTTCTGTTGTTGACTGTTTTCCATGCCATGACACCAAGCTATCCAGTATTTTCTCTCTTTCTCGCTCACGATCTCTCTTTCCTTTTATTTTGCCAGTTGTAACCAAGTATTCCAACTTTCCTCTTCTCATGATGTGCCCGAAAAATGTTGATTGGTTCTTTCTGATGTTTTTTAAGAGCTCCCTTTTTGTGTTGGCCTCTTTGAGAACTTCTTCATTGGTCTTTTTAGCTGTTCTACTAGTAGAAAATCTTAAAAACCTACAACAATTGCTTAATGTGATAAACATAAGCAAAAAATATGGACTAGAAATTAATATCAAAAAGACTAAAACTATGATCATAAACAAAGAAAATTCTTAAGACCTACAATTAAATATCACAGTTGAGGGAATACATCTGGAAACAGTCCAGAGCTACAACTACCTGGGACATACTATAACCAATGATGGAAAATTTAAAATTGAAAAAAAAAAAGAATAGATATGACAAAAAGTAATTTTAATGTCATGAAATTTATCCTAACAACAAAACAAATATCAACAGGGTTAAAACTAAGAATGGCAAATGTTACATCTTCTCAATATTTCTGTATGGTGCAGATACATGGACATTAGACAAGAAAACAGAACAGAAAATTGAAGCTTTGAAATGTGGATTTATAGAAGAATAGATAGAATTGGATGGAAACAAAAGATAACAAACGATGAAGTTTTAAAACAACTGAAAATAAAAAGAGAACTACTAAATACAATTAAGACAAGACAAATGACATTTTTGGGTCGTGTTAAAAGACACAACAGCCTACTAAAAGTAATACTGGAAGGGAAAATACAAGATAAACGAGGCAGAGGCAGACCAAGACTAACATGGACGAGTAACATCAAAAGATGGACAAGTCAATCTATGACAGCCTGCACCATCAAAGCAAGAAACAGAGTAGAATGGCGATCCATGGTAGCCAACCTTCGTTGCGGAGAAGGCACTCGATGATGATGATGATGATGATGAATGCTGTTCAATAACCGTTGTTGAAATTGTTTAACGCAAATCATGTACATGTTACAACTTATTCATGTGGACTGCTCCGTCAAGTCAGTCGAAGTTTTATCTTTTTTAGTGAATTTGCACCGTGTTTCGTTCGTTGTAGGCTGCATTTACTAGACTAATCAGGAATCTATGGGCGCAGTCATTGTTGTGTGTGTAAAGTCATCATAATGGCTCATCGTATATCCCTAGACCGGCCATAAGCAAATGTTACGGGTTGTTTTTCGATGTGCGACGGGATAATCCGACGACTGTGTTTTATATGTTCGGAATTGGAGTCACAAACGATGTCCTAACATTATGAAGCGCTATCATCATCAAGTACCGGACCTACTGACGTAGGCATTCTTGTCTTTCCACAACTTTCGATCTCGACAATTATTTATCATTTCTGATTTTGACCTTCTGCCAAGCGATTCTCTTTAGCTGTCTGGTATTTTTTTCTCTTTGCTTCCCTCTATCTCTTCGTCCCTCAATTTTCCCTGTTGTTTCAATATATTACAGTTCTTCTCTTCTCATTACATGGCCAAAAAAATGATGATTGTTTCTACCTAATATTTGAAATTGGCTCTTGTTTGGCTTTGACCTCATTCAGAACATTTTCATTACTCTTCTTAGCTGTCCATGGTATTCTCAACATTCTTCTGCAAAACCACATTTCTAAGACTCCAGTGATTTTCTTGTCTGTTGTCCTATTGTCCATGATTCACAACCATATGCTAAGACTGGCTCTACATAACATTTAAGAACTCTTTTTCTTGTTTCTATTGTCAAAAATGGATTGCATAGTATCTTCCTCATTTTTAGGAAAGCTGCTTTTGCCTGAGCCATTCTACATCTCACCTCTTTTGTAAATCTTCCGTCTGAAGTTAACAATGTTCCCAAATATTTAAATTCATTTACCTGTTTTAATATTGTTCCACTTGTCTTTATTTTGCACTGAGGTGATGTCTTTTTCTTTCACTTTCTGTGCGGTTTCGTTTTATGTCTTTTGGCGTGTGCTGAGACTGCTATGATGGGGACTGCAGCTACCTTTCTTTGTTTTGAAGATGAGTTAGTAATTCGGATGATTCCATTGGCACGAGCGGTTGAGCAATTATACATTTTAATTTGTTTGCTGTGATACCGGGGCCTTCCATAACGAAAGAAACAAAGTAAAAATGTATAAGTTTATTATCTACAATTATCAGCTAAGAAAGATATGTATATAATTATGTTTATGATCGAAGAGTAGTTAAAGTGTACATGCATGTACATGTCAAAGACCAGCAACAAAAATAGATAAGTGAATCATTCAAGAGTAGCAAAAGTTAATGTGCTTGCTACGTGAAATTAGCTAAAACGAAGTCACTACTTTCTCATACTTTGTTGTGTCCTAGCATCGCACATATCAAAGTATATTTGTGTTATTTACGTAGCCATCACGTTATGTTGTTTATTATCAGAATTCCACGGATATCTGCACGGCCATGTACTGCTCCAACCCAAGCAAGAATGACGAATGCTTCCCTATCAAAGCGGCTCAGGGAATAACTTGTGGCAACGGCCAGGTCCGGTTTTTTTTTATTATTATTATTTCTCTTATTTAAGCAAAGATTATGGATTAGAAATAAACGTTGAAAAGATTAAAACAATGATCATTAATAGAGAAAAGACACAAAACATACAAGGGGTTATTGGACTAGATAAAAGGACCTAGAAAGTGTTCAACAATATAGCTATATTTAATATTTTATAAAACATGATGCAAAATGTAAGACAAAAGTAAAAACAATCGAATAGAAATGGCAAAACACAAATGAAACAACATGAAAAATGGTCTCATATCAAAACAAATGACATCAGATCTAAAACTACGAATACCAAAATGCTATATATACTGAACACTCGTGTATAATGCAGAAACATGGGCATTAAATAACAAAATGGGCCAGAGAATTGAAACCTTTGAAATGTGGATCTATAGGAAAAGGGGGACAATTGGATGGAAGGAAAAGAAAACAAATAAGGAAGTTCTGAATCAGCTGAAAATGAAAAAAAAACGCTACTTAACACAATTCAGAGAAGACAAGTGAAATAGTGTGACATGTGAGGAGACGTAATACCCTCATAAAAGTCGTCTTGAAAGGGAAGGTAGAAGGTAGACGAGGGAGAGACACTCCAAGGCTGAAGTAGATTGATAACATAACAACATGAACAGGTAAATCTATGATCGACAACATGCATCATCAAGAGAAAAGACGGATAAAAATGGCGCTCCATGGTAGCCAACATACGATGTGGATACGGTAGCCACTGAATTGATCATCTTCTTCTTCCTGTCAACTCTCTGTGGAGCATTGGTCTTCAACACAACAAACACTTTCCAAGCCGTTCTGTTTCTTGTCATTTTTATAAGATCATTCCATATCTTCCCCATCAACTTCATCTCTGCTTCCATCTGTCTTCTCCAAGAATATTTTGGTCTTCTCTTTATATTTCCCCTTGGGGATTCCAAAAAAGGGCATGTTGTGTAATACTCTCAGTTGGCTTCCACAGTGTGTGTCCTTTCCGCCATCGTCTTCGACGCATTTCTTTATATATTTGTTCACACATTATGCTGTCAGCACAAGATGACGTCATTTTTAAATTACTCATAAACATTAACATGCCCTCCTTCTTCACGTTTATTTTTACAGATTTGCTTGAATGGACTGTGTGTGTCGGACCCTAGTGTTACATTGGCGCCTACAACACGTGGATCAACAGTCACCACTAGTAAACCCACGCACTGGCTGTGCCAATTCGCCGAACTACTTTCAGATCCTGACCTTGTCGGATCACTGGCAAGTCGTCGACTTACCGAGCTACTGAAACGCCGTAACATGTGTTTTTAACAAATCATCAGATTTAAGGACAAGTAATACGCTCTACCAGAAGTGTTACCATATACTCATATCATTTAACTCGCGGATCATATATCTACTGTAATAAAGGAAATGTATCTCATGTATCTAAGACAATTTGTTGATCATTTAATGTGTGTCCTGATGTAAAGAGATCTCTATATTCTAATATTATTCCCTGCAACATGCTACTGCAAACTATCTGTAAGTATCCAACGTTTATAGAGTGACCATGAATCAACTATAGAGAATCTGCGGAATTAACTGCAATCAACAACCGCATCAAGGACAAAAGTAGGACACAACTAGGACACATCTAAAACCGCAACTAGGACACAATAAAAATACAACAAGGACACATCAAGAACACAACAAGAACAAATCAACAACCGCAAAAGATCACAAGAGCACAAAAAGAACACACCTGAAACCTAAATAACAACACAAACAAGAATACATCTAGAACACATCAACAACCTCTACAAGGACAGAAGTAGGACACAACAAGGACAAATCTTAAACCGCAACAAGGACGCAATAAAAACAACACTAATTTTAACTGGATATTTGTTTTCTTTTCAATCAGGATTGACCTATCGGTGATAGGTCATTGATTTCACTGCTGCATCTGCGAACGCCTATTTCAGACAGCGGCTTTCTTGTCCAGTTCGCCCACAGCCTTGTCAGAATACTCGGGAGAGATCGAAGGCTACGAGAGTAAACCAAAACATAAAGTCCGGAAGGAGAGACCCTAAGAAAGTCGGTAGTGTATTATTAATATTATGGCATCCTCTTTCAACTCAACTTTGTTCCGAACGTTATGACCTCGTCTCTCCGATACAAAGAGGAACCGAGAAGGGGCTAGTGCGTTTTGTGCAAAGCACTATCTCCACATTATTGGCCCATGCATAGCAAAATCAAACATAATTGTCAGTTCTATCCTCGTTAGGACACAGCAGAAGGAAAACACCACTTCTCCCACTCGGTACGTGGAACGTTAGGACCATGTGTCCTGGATCAAGTAGCACCAACTTCACTAATATAGAAAAAATAATAAAAAAAACTCTCATTGACATGGAGCTGCAGAGACAACATGTTGATATTGTAGCCGTCCAGGAAACAAGGTTTCCGGTCTTTGGATCAGTCAGGGAGAATAACTACCTTTTGCTGGCAGTGGTGTAAAGCTGGGCAGCCTCGACTATATAAAGTGGACTTTCTGTGTATGATAAGCTCATACATTCTATAAAGACCCTAAATGGTAGATCAGAACACAATACTAAAAATACATTCAGAAGTTGGACCAATCAACATCATCAGCGCATATGCACCAGCAATGGCAGCAACCACTGAAGATACAGAATATACAATTTACGAGATTCTCCAAGTTACATTATGTACGTGTGAGTCCTGAGTGGTTGATGTGTAAATTAGTCGCCCAATGTTCTGAACATCAGAATAATTTGTTGTTGATATGTCTCGATTCTGTTAGACCCAGCATGATGCTCATTTAGTTGATTCAGCAAACGCCTTCATTGGTCTTATTCCCATTCCCTTCTTAATTCCTATCTTATTTAATTGGTTAGGGAGCCGTGATAGCTCAGTGGTTAGTGAACTGGACTACAAAGGACAAGAGGTCGGGTTCAATCCTGATCGACGACTTCCGGGTTTACCCAGCCTTAAATGGGGACCGGATTTATATCTGGGAAAGTAAAGCGGCACGGGCGTAATACCGAATAACATTACTCAAAAATCATGTCCGAAGGTCTGTATAAACTATGGTCACTAACACCATATTCCCTATACGCCACTTGGTGTGACGGGGACTCTTTACTTTACTTACTTTAATTGGTTGTAGATGGACGAAGTCATGAGTCCTCTGGCACTAACCTCTACAGCAAGCACTCTAACCTGGAACACCTGCTGTCTCAGCTCGGTGGCGAGATCCTTGCATTTGGCTATGTTTAAATATATGCTGTTCCTCTATCCGGGTTTCGAATGGCACTGTGTGCTCTTTTAAGAAGAAATGGGTCATATCTGATGTGTAAGGTACAATGTCTGGGCGCATTTTAGATCTTGTGATGCACTTTTGGCACGTTCTTCGCCCTGGGAGGTTAACAGCCGTCTACCAGAGATATGCTATGTACGTGATCCTTGAGTCGTTTCAGTTTTTCTGCTTGGGGGTGTGCGGCCTGTCTGGATCTTAAAAATAGGTGTTTGTTGTAGCTGTTCGGACTCTAGTGTTGGCCTTCATGCGCGCTCCGTCAGGTCTTTACCAGGCTTTTTTCCAGTCTGCATTATTCCAGATCTTCACAAACAGTGCGCGGTAAGTACGAAGGGTGGCCTCCACCCCAGCTTGGAAGAGTTCAGCTGGAATATCTTCACTTTCTGGTGGCCTCCCCTCCAGCTTGGAAGATTTCAGATGGAATATCTACACTTGCTGGTGGCCTCCCTTCCAGCTTGGAAGAGTTCAGCTGGAATATCTTCACTTGCTGGTGGCCTCCCCTCCAGCTTGGAAGAGTTCAGCTGGAATATCTTCACTTGCTGGTGGCCTCCCCTCCAGCTTGGAAGAGTTCAGCTGGAATATCTTCACTTGCTGGTGGCCTCCCCTCCAGCTTGGAAGAGTTCAGCTGGAATATCTTCGCTTGCTGGTGGCCTCCCCTCCAGCTTGGAAGAGTTCAGCTGGAATGTCTTCACTTGCTGGTGGATTCCCTCTCCTCAGATTAATTTTTTTTCGGATCGACCTTCATCTAGCACAGACTCTGTTTCACTTTCTGTTCATATATTTCAGTGTTTTCAAGTATCTTCATATATTTCAGTGTTTTGATGTATCTTCATATATTTCAGTGTTTTGAAGTATCTTCATACATTTCTATTCCGAAATCTGTCCATCTTTGCGATGCATACTCTTTTATTTGATTAATGTGTTATCATTGTGGACACCTTGTTGCAGTTTCCTCATACCCCAAGTCCGGCTTTTTACAGGAGCTACTGAGTTAAGTGCTCTGTGCACACAGTGAGCTGTGTGTTTCATCTGTTTTGAATATGTCTCGATATTGCAATTGTTTACGATGAATGATGATATCTTATGAAAGGGAACCGTTGGCTGTGTTCACTTTCTGTGCGGTTTCGCTTTATGTCTTTTGGCGTGTGCTGAGACTGCTACGATGGGGACTACATTTACCTTTCTTTGTTTGGGAGATGAGATAGTATCTCGGATGATTCCACTGGCACGGGCGGTTGAGCAATTATGGATTTTGATTCGTTTGCAGTGATACCGGGGCCTTCCATAACCAATAACCAATATATATATATTCAATTTTTTCGTGATGTCTTGATATATCGCTCTTCAGGCCGTCTCATTAGCATAAACACACATTTAACTCATTCAAGTAAATTTATTTCGTTCTTGATAAGCGACAAACGCTTGAGGTGCTCGATAACACCAGCACATATTTATTGATATACTATTTTACAGCACTGGGGTCACAAATCGCATTAATACAATTTCATAATTATAGGATTTGACATTATCACAAAAGTTAATACTACCTGGCGTTTTGGGTGGCCGCTTGAATTAAATCTCAGTGAATTCACATCACAGATTACACTTTCTAACAATCCATCTTTTGTGTACACAAACGTCCTGTAGTGGACTAAATAAGTTGTTCTGTGTCTTCTCTCTCTTTGATGGTGTCTGCTCTCACTCGCTGCCCGCTCTATATACATACTGGCCACTTCTAGCTACCCACTTGCTGTCAAATATCTTAATATTTCTTTTCTCTAAGCCCACACTTTTTAGTGGGCACTCCTTGCTGACCTTGTTTACGTTATCCACCCACACTGTCTGATCCTTGACCTATTTTGCTGTGAACTATACTTTAACAACTTTAATTAAGTGCAGCTTATTAATTTTTCATGCACTTCCGCGCGCCTGCCTTTCTGTCTTATCTTTTAATCTGTATATCCCATACATTTGATTGATTGTTGGTCTACCTGTCTATCTTTCTAATAATGTGCCTGTTTTCCTCGGTGGCTGAATTGTTAGTGTGCTCCTTTATCATATAAAGTAGACTTGACTTTGTTACATATCCAGAAATTCGGTTGATAAACAAATTCGATGGTAGGTTAAATCTATGAGAGAGATGTCACTCTAGAGTTAATGTTAGCATTATTTTTAAAACTCAGAGGTTAACTAAAATGTCAAGATGAAGTATTTTTTTGAAAAATGTTGACACAAAAGTCATCTATAGTTGAATATCGCATTCAACAATTGGTTAGGAGATAACTAGACAGCGATTATGTCAATTAATTATGCAAATGAGACAAACGTATTTAAAACTCGTGCATTAGCAGAATTAGACAGTTTAGAATTATTTTTTTTGAAAAGTAAAGGTTTTCTTCACGATATACTAGACGTTTCGACTTAGTGGCCATATTCTTCCATGACTACGGACTACGGCATATTTTTGGGTGATGTTATTGGAATCACGCAAGGTCGTCTTTACTTCCCATAAAAATCTCTGGTACCCATTTTTAGAGGGTTTGCCTTGGTAATCCGAAAAAAGTCCGCCATTACTGGGGATCGAAGCCTGACCCTTCTGGTTAGGACGCGAGCACACTAACCGTTCAGCCATCGAAGCTCCAGCATGATTTTAGGAACATCCACAAATACCGAGGTGGCAAAACATAACGATATATAAGTTAGAGATAGAGAAAACGATCAATAAAGATATATGTTAGAGAGATATAGAGATCACATAGTGAACATCAAGTTAGACCAGCCATAGTTTAGTTGAGAAACGTTTCAAGTTAGATTCTGAAGTTGTGTGCTCCAGAGAACAATAGTAAGTAGATTAAGTGTAGCATTGAATAAGTCAAGACATAGATATAGCAAGTATGGAGCAAGATATTTTGATGGAATAAAGGAAATAACTAGAAATGTCACAGACAATATGTACTAAGAGATGCCTCAAATAAATACCGGTGTTAACCTCTTCAGGGCATCAAGTTCAAGAACATTAATTATAGAATTGTAATTTATAAATGTATGTGTTCCACTGATATTTCACTTGTACAACCGACGATCAAATAAACTTGTATAAGCAAAATCTCATAGGCTGTGATTATTGACTTCATGAACCCATGTCAAGACATTGTTAGTAGGTGGTGTTGTGATCTATGTGTAATCATTATGGAAATATCTAAACTCTGAATTATAAAATAGTTAGTAGCAGTTTCCTGTCTAAAGATATGAATCTGGAGAAAACAAAGACGAGGACACCACACAGAAGAGTCCGGGTTCGATTCTCATAAGCAGAAGATTGGGATCGACAAAGCTCAGGGGTTCACCCAGGCTATAACACTGAGTATCAGAGGTTATTCTGGATAGTACAGGCGGACTGGCGTGATACCGGCCACGCACCCAAAAAATTATCATGAAAAGTAACCATAATAAAGTGTTGGAACAAACCAACATTACAAATTATTTGTGGAAATCCTACATAACAAAGTGTTTATTACAAGCCGACATTACTAATTTTTTTGTGACAAGCAATCATAACAACGTGTTAGTGGCAAGCCAACATAACAAAGTGTTTATGATTAGCCAACATGACAAAGTGTAAGTAACAAGCCAACATAAGAAAGTGTTTGTAACAACAAAACATGATAAATTGTTTGTGACGAGCCAACATAACAAAGTGTTTGTGACAAACCGACATAACAAAATATTAGTGGCAAACAGGCATAACAAAACGTTTGTGACAAGCCAACATAACAAAGAGTTTGTGACTAGCCAAAGTGTTTGTGTTAAGCAAACATAACAAAGGGTTATAAACAATCTAACATAACAAAGTGTTTGTGACAAGCCCGACAAAACAAAATGTTTGTGACAAGCAGACATAACAAAATGATTGTGACAAGTCCTACATAATAAAGAGCTTGTGAGAAGCCAACATAGCAAAGTGTTTGTGACAAGCCGACATAACAAAATGTTTGTGACAAGCCCGATATGACAAAATTTTAGTGGCAGGCCCGAACTAACAAAATGTTTGTGACAATCCAACATAACAAAATGTTTGTGACAAGCCAACAAAAAAAATGTTTGTGACAAGCTCGACATAACAAAATGTTTGTGACAAGCCCGACATAACAAAATGTTTGTGACAAGCTGACTTAACAAAATGTTTGTGACAAGCCCTACAAAAAATGTTTGCGACAAGCCGATATAACAAAATGTTTGTGACGAGCCGACATAACGAAAAGTTTATGACAAGTCAGAATAACAATGTGTTTGTAACAGGCCAACAATACAAATTGTTTGTAACAAGCCAATATTACAAATTATTTGTGAAAAGACACCATAACAAAGTTCTTGTAACAAGCCAACAAAACAAAATGATTATTATAAGACGACATTACTCATTTATTGTGACAAACCATCAGTTTAGTGGCAGGCCCGAACTAACAAAATGTTTGTGACAGTCCAACATAAAAAAATGTTTGTGACAAGCCAACAAAAAAAATGTTTGTGACAAGTCCGACATAACAAAATGTTTGTGACATGCCGACATAAAAAATGTTTATGACAGGAGCGACAAAATAAATATTTGCGACATGCCGAAAAAAAAATGTTTGTGACGAACCGCGAAAACGAAAAGTTTATGACAAGTCATCATAACAATGTGTTTGTAAAAAACCAACATACCAAAGTGATTGTTACAAAACAACATTACAAATTATTTGTAACAAGCCTCCATTAAAAATGATTTGTAACAAGCCAACATAACAAAGTATTTGTAACAAGCCAATTGATAAAGTGTTTGTGACTAGCCACCATAACAAAGTGTTTGTGACAAGCCGACATAACAAAATGTTTGTGACAATCAGACATAACACAAAGTTTGCGACAAGCCAACATAAAAAAGAGTTTTTGTCAAGTCAACATAACAAAGTATTTGTGTTAAGCCAAAATCACAAAGTGTTATCAACAATCCAACGTAACAAAATGTTTGTGACAAGCTGACATAACAAAATGTGTGTGACAAAGCAACATAACAAAATGTTTGTCACAAACTCGACATAACAAAATGTTTGTGACATGCTAAAATAACAAAATGTTTGTGACAAGTCAACAATCCAACGTAACAAAATTTTTGTAACAAACCTGATATAACAAAATGTTTGTGACAAGCAGACATAACAAAATGTTTGTAACAAGCCCTACATAATAAAGCGTTTGTGAGAAGCCAACATGGCAAAGTGTTTGCAACAAGCCGGCATAACCAAATGTTTGTGAGAAACCGACATAACAAAATGTTTATGACAGGCCCGACATTACAAAATTTTAGTGACAGGCCCTAACTAACAAAATGTTTGTGACGAACCGACATGACAAAATGTTTGTGACAAGCCAATATAACAAAATGTTCGTGACAAGCCAACGTAACAAAATGTTTTTGACAAACCAACATAAAAAATGTTTGTGACAAACGCGACATAACAAAATGTTTGTGACAAGGTGACATAACAAAATGTTAGTGACAATCACGACGAAAAAATGTTTGCGACAAGCCGACATAACAAAATGTTTGTGACGAGACGAGATAACGAAATGTTTATGACAAGTCAGCATAGCAATGTGTTTATAAAAATGCCAACATAACAGAGAGTTTGTAACAAACCAACATTAGAAATTATTAGTGACCAGCCAGCATTACAAATTATTTATGAAAAGTCTCTATAACAAAGTGTTTGCAACAAATCAAAATTACAAATTATTTGAATCAAGCATACGTTACAAATTATTTGTGACAAGCCAACATAACAAAGTGTTTGTCACAGGTCAACATTACAAATTGTTTATAACAAGCCAATATTACAAATATTTGTGAAAAGCCAACATAACAAAGAGTTTAAAACAAGCCAACATAATATAGTGTATAATACAAGCTGACATTACTACTTTTTTGTGACAAGCCATCATAACAAAGTGTAAGTGGCAAGCGAACAGAGCAAAGTGTTTTTGACAAGCTAATAAAACAAAGTGTTAGTAACAAGCCAACATAGTAAAGTGTTTGTAACAAGCCACCATGACAACGTTTTTGTGACGAGCCAACATAATAAAGTGTTTGTGACAAGCCGACAAAACATACTGTTTGTGAAAACTGATATAAACAAAAAGTGTGGGACAATCCAACATAACAATGTGTTTGTGTTAAGCTAACATCATAAAGTGTTAGAAAAAATCCAACATAACAAAATGTTTGTAATAGCTGACATAACAAAATGTTTGTGACAAGCCGACATAACAACATGTATGTTTCAAACCCGACATAACAACATGTTTGTGACATACCGACATAACAAAATGTTTGTAACAAGCCCGACATAACAAAATGTTTGTGACAAGCCAACATAGTAAAGAGTTTGCGAGAAGCCGACATAGCAATGTGTTAGAAACAATCCAACATAACAAAATGTTTTTGACAAGGCATAAGAACGAAATATTTATGTGACAAGCTGACAAAACAAAATGTTTGTGAGAAGCCCTACATAACAAAATGTTTGCGACAAGCCGACATAACGAAATGTTTATGACAAGTCAGCATAACAATGTGTTTGTAACAATGCAACATAACAAATTATTTGTGAACAGCCAACATTACAAATTATTCATGAAAAGTCTCCACAACAAAGTGTTTGGAACAAATCAACATTACAATTTATTTGTGAAAAGCCAGCATAACAAAGTGTTTGTAACAGTCCAACATTACAAATTGTTTATAAAAAGTCAATATTACAAATTATTTGTGAAAAGCCAACCTAACAAAGTGTTTGTAACAAGCCAACATAATATAGTGTGTATTACAAGCTGACATTACTACTTTTTTGTGACAAGCCATCATAACAAGCCACCATGATAAAGTGTTTGTGAAAATCCGACATTACAAAATGTTTGTGACAAACAGACATAACCAAAAGTTTGTGACAAGCCAACATAACAAAGAGTTTTTGTCAAGCCAACATAACAAAGTGTTTGTGTTAAGGTGTTACAGCAAAGAAGTGCAAATGAATGCATACAAATGCGAAGCTGCAGTAAAGCTGAATGCGAGGAAAAATTTAAAAAAAAAGGAAAAAATGGCATGTTAGAAGCTTTACGTGATTAGTAGACGACACAGATGTGAACGACGTTTCGGCCCAATAGGCCTTCTACTTTTTAGTGATCCCCCGATGATCGCTTTCAAGCGTGACATGAATTTGGGAGATATTCTTGTTAGGAGCCATCTCCCTCGCTCTTACTATCAACACTTCGGTACGGCCCCTTGTGGTTGGAACTGTATCACCTGTGCCTATGTGCTCACTGCTGACTCGGTCTTATTCCCTAATGGACGGTTCGAGATCTAGCATGGCTTCACATGTGTGTCCCGCAACATCATTTATGCCATCATAAGCCAACGTTGCCACATGACCTATATTGGCGAGTCTGGGAGTAGCGGAAAGATTTTGTGAACATCTACGAGATGTCCAACAGAATACTGGCACTCCAGTTTCTTCCCATTTCAACTCCCCAGATCACAAGGGCAAGGACGACATCCGTGTCATTGGTATTGTCCTTTGTCACTCTGGCGACCGCAGCCGATATACTTTGGAAAATCGTCTCATAGTCCAGTATGGTTCGCTGACCCCACGAGGCATGAATGTATCACACTCATACACATAGTTTCCTTTCGGTTACCCCTCCCCTTTTGCATAGCCTTCTCTACTGCCCATGTTTGGGCTCTTTAGTCCATCTACTATGCCATGCTATTCATAGTTCTCATCCACTAGTCCCCATTGAGACACTTCGGTGTTCTCCTATATACCTTTTTTTCTGAGCTACTTCCCCCTCATATGATTTATTGTACCCCACTCTCAGACATCTCACTCTTTCCGCCTTTTGCGTACCTGTTAGTCTACTGCTCTATTCTTTCACCCTAGTGTTTGCACACTGACCCCGGTGTGCACTCCTCTGGTTCTGTGTGCATTATGCGCACATTTCTGCACACACATGTATATCGCCGTATAGATGTGCACATGCATGTATTTGTTCATATATATATATATATATATATATATATATATATATATATATATATATATGTGTGTGTGTGTGTTTGTTGGTGTGCATATATATGTATGTGTATGTGTATGTAGACATGTGTGGGTTGATATGTATATGTATGTGCATGTCCGTTTGTACGTGTACATATGTATACACGCATCTGGGAGTGTGTAGACATGTGTTTATGGGCCCTTATATAATTTCAGACATTATCAGTGTCTTTGCGGTCGAGTTAACCTAGACAGCGTTCCCCTCACTCGCGCATTTTTAGAACCCTTCACCTGACCAGAGTTTGTTATAATTACAGGCACACTCGGGTTACCATTTCCTTTTCACTCTGACCTTGGTCCGAGAAACACAGGACACACAGGGAAGCCATTTTCATTTTCTTTAACATATTTTGATTATTTTTGTTTTGGATGTTTCGTTACCGGTTAGCTATGTAGGATTAGTTTTACTTACATATCTGTGAGTGTGTGTGTGTGTGTTTTTTGTTTGTTCCTGTTGACGGCCTATTGAGACGAAACGTCGTTCACATCTGTGTCGTCTACTAATCACGCAAAGCTTCTAACATACTTTTTTTTCTTTTTTTATTCTTTTTCCTCGCATTCAGCTTTACTGCAGCTTCGCATTTTTTTGCATTCATTTGCATTTCTTTGCTTTAACCCCTTAACAGAAACTCTTTGTTATGTTGGCTTGACAAAAATTCTTTGTTATGTTGGCTTGTCACAAACTTTTGGTTATGTCTGTTTGTCACAAACATTTTGTTATGTCGGATTTTCACAAACACTTTGTTATGTTGGCTCGTCACAAACACTTTATCATGGTGGCTTGTAACAAACACTTTACTATGTTGGCTTGTTACTAACACTTTGTTTTATTAGCTTGTCAAAAACACTTTGCTTTGTTCGCTTGCCACTTACACTTTGTTATGATGGCTTGTCACAAAAAAGTAGTAATGTCAGCTTGTAATATACACTATATTATGTTGGCTTGTTGCAAAAACTGTGTTATGTTGGCTTTTCACAAATAATTTGTAATGTAGGCTTGATATAAATAATTTGTAATTTTGATTTGTTGCAAAAACGTTGTTATGGAGATTTTTCATGAATAATTTGTAATGTTAGCTGGTCACAAATAATTTGTTATGTTGCCTTGTTACAAACACATTGTTATGCTGACTTGTCATAAACATTTCGTTATGTCGGCTTGTCGCAAACATTTTGTTATGTCGGGCTTCTCACAAACATTTTGTTATGTCGGGCTTCTCACAAACATTTTGTATGTCGGGCTTCTCACAAACATTTTGTTATGTCGGGCTTCTCAAAAACATTTTGTTATGTCGAGCTTCTCACAAACATTCTGTTTTGTCAGCTTGTCACAAAAATATTTTGTTCTTATGGCTTGTCACAAACATTTTGTTATGTTAGATTGTTTCTAACACATTGCTATGTCGGCTCCTCACAAACTCTTTACTATATTGGCTTGTCACAAACACTTTGTTATGTCGGCTAGTCACAACAATTTTGTTATTCTCGGGCTTATCACAAACATTTTATTATGTTGGGCTTGTTACAAACATTTTGTTATGTCGGTATGTCACAAACATTTTGTTATGTCGGGTTTGAAACAAACATTTTTTATGTTGGCATGTCACAAACATTTTGTTATGTTGGCTTGTCACAAAGATTTTGTTATATTGGCTTGTCACAAACATTTTGTTATGTCGAATTGTCGTTAACATTTTGTTAGTTCGGGCCTGTCACTAAAATTTTGTCACATCGGGCTTGTCACAAACTCGTAATTATGTAGGGCTTGTCACCATCATTTTGTTATATTGGCTTAAAACAAACACTTTGTTACATTGGCTTGTCACAAACTCGTTTTTATGTTGGCTTGTCACAAACGTTTTGATATGCCTGTTTGTCACTAATATTTTGTTATTTCGGCTTGTCACAAACACTTTGTTATGTTGGCTCGTCACAAACAATTTATCGTGTTGTCTTGTTACAAACACTTTACTATGTTGGCTTGTTACTAACATTTTTGTTATGTTGGCTTATCACAAACACTTTATCATGTTGGCTTGTTACTAACACTTTGTTATGTTGGCTTATCACAAACACTTTGAAATATTGGCTTGTCACAAACAATTTGTAATGTTGGTTTGTTACAAACACTTTGTTATGGTTACTTTTCATAAATAATTTGTAATGTTGTCTGATCACAAACACTTTGTTATCGCGGCTTGTGTTTATGTTAGCTTGTCACAAACACTTTGTTATGTTGGTTTGCCACTAACACTTTGTTATGTTGGCATGTCATAAATAATTTGTAATGTTGGCCTTTCACAAATAATTTGTAATGTTGGCTTGTTACAAACACTTTGTTATGTTGGCTTGCTACAAACACATTGTTATGCTGACTTGTTACAAATGTGTTTTAATGCTGTTTTGTCACAAACACTTTGTTATGTCGGCTTTTCACAAACATTTTGTTATATCGGCTTGTCACAAAAATTTTGTTATGTCGGGAGTATTAAGAAAGCTGTTTCATGCTAGCCGATTCGCTGTTTTTCTGCGTTAAACGTTGCATTTTTTGTCTATATAAAAAGTATACACGCAGTTAAACTTGGCCAAATGGTGCATTTATTTTTTTGTCTATATAAAAACTATACACGCAGCAAGACGGATCGACCAACAAAGCGAGACCTCGGTGACCGTAGGTGACCACGTGATGCACTTCCTCACGATATGTCTTCTTCTACTTCTGCGTTCTTATCTACCAGAGGAGCATAGGTCTTCAACAAACACTTTACAAGTCGTTCTGTTTTTTGCCATTCTTTTAAGTTCATCCCATGTCTTCCCTATCATCTTCATCTCAGCTTCTATCTGTCTTCTTCCAGAATTCCTTAGTCTTCCTCTTTGTCTTTTCCCCCCAGGGATTCCAAAACAGGCTTGTTATGTAATTATCTCAGTTGGCTTCCGTAGTGTGTGTCCTATCCAGCGCCATCGTCTTAACATTTGAGATGAAAATTTTTATTTTTCTATTTAACCTATTTTTTTGGATTTTCATGTTTCCCAGTGCAATGAAAGCTCCTCTTGCTTTTGATATCTTTATTTTGATATCATTTTCATTTCCTCCCTCTTTATCTATATTACTGCCCAGATATATGTAAGATTGTACATCTAATATAGGTATTTCTCCTAGTTTTATTTGGTTATTGCCAACTGTATTAATTCTCTTATCTCTTATGGTCTTATCTCTATTAATCTTCAGTCCTAGCTGTTGTGATCTCTCATCAAGTTTGCTCATTTTATCCTGCATCTGTTGATGGCTGTGTGATAGGAGAGCTATGACATCAGCAAAGTCTAAATCATCAAGTTGTTTGGTCAGTGACCACTGGATTCCATTTCTGTTGTTTTGAGTTATTTTCATAATCCAATCTACGACCAGTAGAAAGAGAAATGGAGAGCAGTTCGTCCCTGCCTTACTCCTGTTCTTTTTTCAAATGCTTCTGTAAGCTGTCCTTCATGCACCACACTACATTTCGTTCCTTCATACATTGTTTTTATAAGATTAATACCCTTTATGGGAATTCCGTAATGACTCAGCAACTTCCAAAGCAATCTTCTGTCTAAACTATCAAATGCCTTTTCGTAATCTATGAATCCAATATAAAGTGAGGATTTTAGTTCTAAACTTTGGTCAACTATTAAACGTAGAGTATTTATTTGATTAGCACATGCTATGTTCTTCCTAAAACCTGCTTGTTCATCACTCAAATGTTTCTCTATGGCCTATTAAGTCTCTCCAGAATGATTCTGCTTAATATTTTTCCTGGCACTGATAGTAGCATAATTCCCCTATAATTTGTGCACTCCTGTAAACTTCCTTTCTTTGGTTGTTTGATCCTATAACCTTCACGTGTGTGCTTGTAAATAAATAGTGTGTTGTGATGATTTGAAAAAGAGAGGAAAGTGGGTGCTATCTATCCCTTGTTCATCAGTATTAGTGGTTCGATCACTCTCTCTATCTCTCTCTCTATCTCTCTCTATCTCTATCTGTCACTCTTTCTCTCCCGTTCTCCTAACCCCCTCCTAGTCTTCTCTCCCTTGTTCATCAGTATTAGTTGTTCGCTATCTCTGTCTCTCTCTCTCTCTGTGTGTGTGTCACTCTTTCTCTCCCGTTCTACTAACCCCCTCCTATCAGCCGATCGGGAAGCCATGAATGTGAAATAAATAAAAACTAGTGGCGGGAATGCTCGCTACCATCAACTTAGTATCGGGTCTGTTGAGTAGACCAATGTCTACCGGATCGTGTTCGTTTAAAGAATCTACAAAACTTGTCAAATCTCCAAGATTACTGATTAAACGGGGGGAACTCTAGAACAGCCGAATTATTGAGGGACGCGTGGAAGAAGCGTATATCTACATTCTCTCTGTGACGGAGGATAAGATGGTGGCCATAGTTAATTTTAAAACGGGTTGTCTGACTATTAAACACATCCATTAGAACAGCAGACCAGTCTGTGGTGAATGGGTGATCAGACGAGTGGAAGAAAGTATATGTGGAAACTGTTTTATTTATACTTGTGTGAGTGTTTATAACTGACCAGTTTTGTTGACATACACACCTCTTCAGGTCTCACATCTTCAGGTAGTATTGCTGACGGGTCATCGGGCTTGTGCTTTTTACTCTCAAACGATTGTTCCTCATCTAATTCTCTCTTGCTCGATTGTGAGGGGGCCAACTGTGATGATGTAGAAGGAGCCACTGGTGAACTGAATGTTGTAACAGGTACCGATGGTGTTGTAGAAGTTGATGAAGGAGCTGTTGAAGGAACCGAATACTTTAGGCGTATATATCGGGTTAAAGAAGCACGAGTCGTATACGTGCGTTGACAGGTGGTGCAAGCATAACGAACAAGAGAAGCTGGTATGGTAGTCGGTACCAACAGTGAAAGGGCTATTGTAGATACTGAATGTTTAGTCTCCTATGGCTGGCTAAAGATCTTCGACTCGTACATGAACGTTGATAAATGGGACAAGCATGACGTATAAGAGAAGCTGGTATGGTAGACGGTACCGATGGTGAAACTGGTGATGTAGACGGTACCAACGGTGAAGAAGCTATTGTAAATAATGAATGTGTTAGTCTCCTATGGCTGGCTAAAGAACTTCGACTCGTATATGTACGTTGACAAATGGGACAAGCATGGCGTATAAGGCGATGTGCGGCCCGTATATGCCATAGCTTGACGCCGTTTAAACTGCTTTGAACATAATGGACACTGATGTTCACCAGAAGACGTTTCATTATGAGAAACCATCTGTAGAAGATCAAATAAACCTTTGTCAACAATACAACATTTTAAAAAAGTACCCCTGTCACGCTAATATGGTGTTAGTGACCCTATATTTTACAGACCTTCAGCACATGATTTTTGGGGTAATGTGGTTGGTATAACGCCCGTGCTGCTTTACTTTTGCAGAAAAAAATCCGGTACCCATTTAAGGCTGGGTGAACCCGGAATGATGTTTACCCCCTGACCATTTTTGAGTGATACGCCTATGAAACTGTTTAAAAATTAAATTTTAACTATAGGCTTACCTAAAACTGTATTTTCAACATTCCGTAGCGAGATTTTCAATTAAAATCACTTTTATGAATTTTACACCCTGACCATTTTTTGAGGGATACGCCAATGAAACTTAAACAAAAGTAAAATGTAACCTCTAGGCTTACCTAAAACTTTATTTTGAACACACCCATATATCAAATTCCCATAAAAAGGACAACACAAAGCTAGCAGTGAGAAAACTGTAGAACGTTAGCAGAACGCCGACCCAAAAAAAAACATGGGCACCAACATTAAAACATGCACATATACTTGATATACAGACAATATTCTGCTCTAACGTCTAGGTCTCTACGGTTTTATCACTACTAGATTTTTATTGTTTTTTTTTAATGGGAATTTGATATATGGGTGTGTTATATTTTATTATCCGGTTATCTCCCCCATCGATGATTCGAAGGGCGGATTGTATCAGGGACCGAATCGAGTTAAAGTAACCCACTAATGAGTCAGGTTCGACACTACTTCAAGTGGAAAATGAGGTCAGTTATCACGATAACAGTAAACCTCTTCTCTGATTGGTTAATCCAGAGGTCAGTCATTTCGTTGGCAGGTGTCGGATAGAAATCCTCTTCTCTGATTGGTTAACCTAGATGTTAGTCGAGGGTGGAGTAGTGTCGTCCAACTTTTATTTACCAGATTATATTTAAACTAGTCGCATTTGAGACTTCGTGTTATAAGAGCGATTAATTCACGGAAGGTTATTTTCATAGTACTGTTCAGTCTAGCAGCCTGTGTTGTGGGTATATTTTACGCTGTAAGTTGAATATTATTTTCTTTTTTTCTCTTATCTCGTAACGATGCGGTAGGTTTATCAATAAAGGGCTATTCAATTGTATTAATGGTAATGCGTATAAAGTATGTATGTTAAGTCTTGTTGAGTGAATTATTCCTTCGTTTTTCATATGTTTATCTTATTGATTGGTTAGAAAGTAGATATCTTTAGTCCTGATGTGATTGATATTCAATGTTATTAATGTATTTAAAATGGGTATATTAAGTATTGTTGACAAAGGTTTATTTGATCTTCTACAGATGGTTTCTCATCATGAAACATCTTCATTATCAAAACATTTAGTTATGTCGGACTTGTCGCAAACACTTTGTTATGTCTGTTTGTCACAAACAATTTGTTATGTCGGGCTTGTCACAAACACTTTGTTATGTAAGCTCGTCACAGACACTTTATTATGTTGGCTTCTTACAAACACTTTATTATGTTGGCTTGTTACTAACACTTTGTTATGTTGGCTTGTCACAAACACTTTGCTATGTCGGCTTGTCACAAACTTTTTTTTATTGTTTATGTTGGTTTGTCCCGCACACTTTGTTATGTTGGTTCGTCACAAACCCTTTGTTATGTTAGATTGTCACATATAATTTGTAATGTTGGCTTGTCACAAACACTTTGTTATGTCGGCTTGTCACAAATATTTTGTTATGTCGGGCTTGTCACAAACATTTTGTTATGTCGGGTTTGTTACAAACATTTTGTTATGTTGGCCTAACACAAACACTTTGTTATGTTGGCTTCACAAAAGCTTTTTGTTATGTTGGCTCGTCTCAAACACTTTATTATGTTGGCATCTCACAAATATTTAGTTATATTGGATTGGTACAAACATTTTGTTATGTCGGCTCGTCACAAACACTTTGTTATTTTGAGTTGTTTCTAACACTTTGTTTGGGCTTAACACAACCACTTTGTTATGTTCGATTGACACAAACTCTTTGCTATGTTGGTTTGTCGCAACAATCTTGTTTGTTAACTTGTCACAAACACTTTATTATGTTGGTTTGTTACTAACACTTTGTTATGTTGTTTTGTTACAAAAATGTTGGTATGTCGGCTTGTCGCAAACACTTTGTTATGTTGGTTTGTAACAAATGAATTATCATGTTTGTTTGTTACTAACACTTTACAAACACTTTGTTATGTTGGCTTGTCAGAAACACTTTGTTATGTTGGCTTGTTACTAACCCTTTGTTATATTGGATTTCACATACAGTTTGTTATGCTGGCTTGTCACAAACACTTTGTTTTATTGGCTTGTTACTAACACTTTTTTATGTTGGCTTGTCACAAACACTTTGTTAAGTTGGCTCGACACAAACGCTTTGTCATGCTGGTTAGTCATAAACAATTTCTTGTGTTGGCTTGTCATAAGCAGTTTGTCTTGCTGTCTTTGCACACTTGTTTCTATTTATTGTTTCGATCTAATCCTCAGATTAAAATAATACAGATGACAGTAAATATGTATACTATACTATACTATACTATACTATACTATACTATACTATACTATACTATACTATACTATACTATACTATACTATACTATACTATACTATACTATACTATACTATACTATACTATACTATACTATACTATACTATACTATACTATACTATACTATACTATACTATACTATACTATACTATACTATACTATACTATACTATACTACACTATAGTATACTATACTATACTATACTATACTATACTATACTAATATTATACTATACTATACTATACTATACTAATACTATAGTAATGCTATACTATACTATACTATACTATACTATACTATACTATACTATACTATACTATACTATACTAATACTATACTAATACTATACTATACTATACTATACTAATACTATACTATACTATACTATACTAATACTATACTATACTATACTATACTATACTATACTATACTATACTATACTATACTATACTATACTATACTATACTATACTATACTATACTATACTATACTATACTATACTATACTATACTATACTATACTATACTATACTAATACTATACTATATACTATACTAATACTATACTATACTATACTAAACTATACTATACTATACTATACTATACTATACTATACTATACTATACTATACTATACTATACTATACTATACTATACTATACTATACTATACTATACTATACTATACTATACTATACTATACTATACTATACTATACTATACTATACTATACTATACTATACTATACTATACTATACTATACTATACTATACTATACTATACTATACTATACTATGCTATACTATACTATACTATACTATACTATACTAATACTATACTATACTATACTATACTATACTAATACTATACTAATACTATACTATACTATACTAATGCTATACTAATACTATACTATACTATACTAATGCTATACTAATACTATACTATACTATACTATATTATACTAATGCTATACTAATACTATACTAATACTATACTAATGCTATACTATACTATACTATACTATACTATACTATACTATACTATACTATACTATACTATACTATACTATACTATACTATACTAATACTATACTATACTATACTATACTATACTATACTATACTATACTATACTAATACTATACTATACTATACTATACTAATACTATACTATACTATACTATACTATACTATACTATACTATACTATACTATACTATACTATACTATACTATACTATACTATACTATACTATACTATACTATACTATACTATACTATACTATACTATACTATACTACTATACTATACTAATACTATACTAATACTATATACTATACTATACTAAACTAATACTATACTATACTATACTATACTATACTATACTATACTATACTATACTATACTATACTATACTATACTATACTATACTATACTATACTATACTATACTATACTATACTATACTATACTATACTATACTATACTATACTATACTATACTATACTATACTATACTATACTATACTATACTATACTATACTATACTATACTATACTAATACTATACTATACTATACTATACTATACTATACTAATACTATACTAATACTATACTATACTATACTAATGCTATACTAATACTATACTATACTATACTAATGCTATACTAATACTATACTATACTATACTATATTATACTAATGCTATACTAATACTATACTAATACTATACTAATGCTATACTATACTATACTATACTATACTATACTATACTATACTATACTATACTATACTATACTATACTAATACTATACTAATACTATACTATACTATACTATACTATACTATACTATACTATACTATACTATACTATACTATACTATACTATACTATACTATACTATACTATACTATACTATACTATACTATACTATACTAAACTAATACTATACTATACTATACTAATACTATACTATACTATACTATACTATACTATACTAATACTATACTATACGGAATCAGTTGTTATCGTGGTTTTTGTGTAGTATTGATAATGGTCGATGTCACATTCTGTTACATCACAAGAAGCTGAAAGGCCGAATCATTTTATCGACGGGGTTAATGTCTGATGAACAGATTTCCTATTACTGCGAAGTTATGTTTCAAGTTTCCTGTTATTTATTTCTGTAAGTGGATTGTTTCCACTTTATTTCATTATCACAACATCTAGACCTAGTTAGAGAGATAACAGAGAATATAATTTTCGTTTGACAAATTAAAAATTGTAAATACAGTCTGTTTTAGCGAGTAAATCATTCTAGTTTTGATTGTATGTAGATTTGTGTCTAAAAATGGTTGTAGATGTTGACTGTTGATTTACAGACCTGTCTTTATCAGTCAAATCCGTACAATGTGCGCTTATATCTAAACCTACATTTGAATACTTTACCTCCTATAAAATAAATATTACAACTCGGAAGCTGGCACATGATGCCCTATAGCATGTGCTAACACTTGAGAGACTTTACACATTGACAATATTTTAAAGTGAGAGAGCATGCCATCTTGCACTTTGATGTTATTTTCGACAACAAAGAGAGTCAAGTACACATTTTATATATGGATGGATAGGTCAGCGACAGTCTGGGATTGAACGCGGGTTCGTGTATCCATCAAGTCAGAGCTATAGTGACTACACAAATTCAGATGTCACTTTGGTTAGGAAGCATTGAATCGACACCATCTCATTTTTGGGTGGTTTTTTGCGTTTGCCAGTTTTGACCTCTAACTCCGTCTTCGTAGGTACACATATTTTTTCCATCGTTGAGTAATTGAAGTTTCAAGCAGGGCCTCGCTGCTGAGACCAGGGATGGTTGTCGCAGAGAGAAATCATAAATAAAAGTCCCAACTGGTGAAGCCAGGATCTTAAACCACAACCTCTCTGTCTCGTGGCCGGTGTCTTGCCTAGAGACCAACCAGTCCCCCACCATCTCATTTAAGAAACGACAATCTCTCTTCTTTCTTGGTCACAGAACGACCACGTGCCAGGCGCGTCTTGTAGCTCCACAGTCTGGTTATTTCTTTATAATTTCAATTTTGTTTCCCGTTAAGATTAGATCAGATTCGTTTTTTTGTTTTGTTTATGCATTAATGTAATGTTTGTTTAAGACTCAAATTAATATATATCGATATAGTTAACCAGAAGTCATCACCTGCCAACAACTGTTACCTTAATCAAGGTATCAGACAAGAACTGACAGCAGCCTCCTTTTGGATACAGCGCGACAGAACATGGCGTCCAGTAGTCAACATATAATGAAACACGCTCCGATGTTCTGGATGGTCATCATCTTGGCCTGGCTGCACTTGACTGCTGCTATGATCGGTAAGTAAATGTCTTTTCTCCACGTAGTGAGCATGTGGCAAGATGTATCCAGGGTGTGAAATCAAGAAAAAAATACGCATAGAGAAATGTCAGGCGTTAAAGGTGGTTAGGTTATGTCCCTTTAGAAGACAATAAGAAAAATTCACAAGAAATACCACACAGGAACAGTGACTTTCGTTGGTAGGAATAAAGAACGCAAACCAAGGGTAAACTTGCTAAGACCAGGGTAAACAGGGATAAACAAGGTGGTCAGATTTAGGAAATGGTGCAAATGATGGCGATATGGGCAATAGAAAAGGGTGAAGATTTGATGCCAAACTACGGATCATGTAGATCAATGTCTGCTAAGCTAATCTCACTTGTCCCTACTCTCAGTTGCCAAATGTAGTTAAACTTCGGTCAAACACCTACTTAATCATTCAGTTACTAATATTACCTACACTCCAATCACATCCACTGACATTCACTTACAGACACTAGCTGCTGTACAATCGCTTCCATCAACATTCACTTACAAACATTAACTATACTCCAATCGGTTCCATCAACATTCAGTTACTAACATTTGCAATACTCCAATTACTTCCATAAACACTCAATTACTACTTCTACAATATCCTCTTCAGCTGAATTAGTCCAAATGCTACTTCTCTTCATTGTCTGCACCTAAGCGTCATTAAATGATCGTTAATGTACCGTGTTAGGGAACCGCGATAGCTCAGTGGTTAGTGAACTGAACTACAAAGGACAAGAGGTTGGGTTCGATCCTAAACGTCGGCTTCCAGGTTCACCCAATCTTTAATGGGTACCGGATTTGTTTCTGGAAAAGTAAAGTGGCACGGGCGTAATACCGACCACATTACCCCAAAAATCATGTGCTGAAGGTCTGTAAAATTTATGGTCACTAACACCATATTTCCTATACGCCACTTGGCGTGACGGGGGTACGTTTTTTTAAATGTACCGTGTTGTGGTTTAATGTAAGCTGTGATAACTATGTCTTTGATATAACTCATTTTTGTTAACAGTTTACCTTATCTCTTCGATCCCTACTCCCTTAGCTAGGCTGGTAAATTAGTTAGCGCTGTTTGAAGATGGGGTAAAACAGTCTTGATCACTTGTGGTTCAATATGTGAAGATTGAGTATAACTGTCTTGATCAGTTGTGGTTTACTGTGTCGTGATGGAGTATAACAGTATTTTGATCAGTTGTGGTTTACTGTGTCGTGATGGAGTATTAAGGACTTGATCAGGCGTGGTTCACTTCTACTTTATCCTTTCCCAGTTTAATATAATCCGGTGTTTTGATTCTGTAGCTGACAACAAACTCTTGTTTGAGCGTTTCGGCCCGACACATCCCTCTTCATTATGGTCTTTCAATAGCCTAACAATTATCATCAGTTCAGCGGCCATGTTTTTGATGTCTCAAGTCAACTTGTGAGTTGGAAATCTTGTCATGAGCTCAGACCTTGCTCGTGTTTCTTTTTTGTTGTTTATTAGCCTCTTTCCGAAGCCTTGTTGTCGGATCTCAACGTCCTGAGAAAGTCGAAGTTAAAGCAACGAACACCTGAAAGGAACAAACAATTTGGAGAGATAATTCTCACCGCCACTGGTGGGATTTGAACCCGATGTTGGACCGCTGTCTCACCAGTTGACTTTCCAGTCGGCCTATGGTTTCACTTGTGACGATAAAAGTCAGCTATGAGTTGCTGACGACCTTCATGACAAGTGCTCTTGTACGTCCTTGACCCTACAATATGTGAAACTGCCATGTTAACACTTTTCCTCTTCCTTACCAGCTGTTGTATTCTGTCAGCTCTTACCAGCTGTTGTATTCTGCAACTCTTACCAGTTGTTGTATTCTATCAACTCTTACCAGGTGTTGTATTCTATCAACTCTTACCAGCTGTTGTATTCTGCAACTCTTACCAGTTGTTGTATTCTATCAACTCTTACTAGCTGTTGTATTCTAACAACTCTTAGCAGCTGCTGTATTCTGTCAACTCTTACCAGCTGTTGTATTCTGCAACTCTTACCAGCTGTTGTATTCTATCAACTCTTACCAGTTGTTGTATTCTGTCAACTCTTACCAGCTGTTGTATTCTAACAACTATTACTAGATGTTGTATTCTGTCAACTCTTACCAGCTGTTGTATTCTAACAACTCTTACCAGCTGTTGTATTCTATCAGCTCTTACCAGCTGTTGTATTCTATCAACTCTTACCAGGTGTTGTATTCTATCAACTCTTACCAGGTGTTGTATTCTATCAACTCTTACCAGTTGTTGTTTTCTATCAACTCTTACCAGGTGTTGTATTCTATCAACTCTTACCAGCTGTTGTATTATATCAACTCTTACTAGATGTTGTATTCTGTCAACTCTTACCAGGTGTTTTTTTTCTATTAACTCTTACCAGTTGTTGTATTCTATCAACTCTTACCAGGTGTTGTATTCTATCAACTCTTACCAGCTGTTGTATTATATCAACTCTTACTAGATGTTGTATTCTGTCAACTCTTACCAGCTGTTGTATTCTAACAACTCTTACCAGCTGTTGTATTCTATCAACTCTTACCAGTTGTTGTATTCTATCAACTCTTAAAAGTTGTTGTATTCTATCAACTCTTACCAGTTGTTGTATTCTATCAACTCTTACCAGTTGTTGTATTATATCAACTCTTACCAGCTGTTGTATTCTGTCAGCTCTTAAAACCTGTCGTATTCTGTCAACTCTTTAGCCCACGTCACACATATGGACCCCAGCTATACACGTGACTCAATGCCAGATGAGCTGAACTTGACTCTTGTTAGTGAGTCGGGGAAAAACATCTACATCCACCTTCGACGTATGCAGGACCATAACCCCAACGTTCCGGTCTACACCCTCCACATTGACTCAAATGGCAGGTTCTATCAACATCCAGAGGCCCTAGAGGACAAGCAGGTATGTACAATTAAGTGGCACAATCATTCTTCTTCTGCTTCTTTCCATCCTCATCTGCTTTTCAGCGTCGAGGGGAGATATAATTTGCGGTCTTTTGCTCTTCTGTTCGCTTCTGTTGCTGTTATGTTTCCTAGTGCTTCTAATATTCCATCGACCCATCTTTTTCGTGGTCGACCCTTGGGTCTGGTGGTCACAATCCTAAAATGGTAATATTCATTGACGATTAATCATATCAGTATTGGTGAGTGTTTGAAGCGTTAGGGGCTCATGTAATTTTCCTCTCAGGCCAAAAACGTAGCGAGGAAGTATTAGTTCTTTACGTGTGACGATTTGCTGCTAGTTGGTGTATGTCTTGGTCGATGTCCCATGGTTGAGCATTTCCTAGTAATTGTTTTGTGTAGCGATTCTCTGGCTATCTCTTGTTTTATTTAACCAGATGGCATCCACGTGAAATCATGATGGGGTAGTCTTCATATATTCATTCTCAGCACATGACCAATGTATTTTCAACGCCTTCTTCTTATAAAGCTCGACACGTATTCTTGTTAGATTCGTCTCTATTATGTTCGTTTGAAATGTATTCTTTTCAGCTTATGTTTGAAATTCTCCAGACATTTCTTATCAAAATCATTTAATTTTCTCAAACGTCTTGATGGATCTCCAACTTTCACATCCATATGGTAGCACTGGTATCACATCCATTTGGTAGAACTTTTAACACACAGGAATGGAACAAGTTAAGTTTTGTTCGCTTATTGAGAACTGCATCTCCAGATGTTCGTCAGTTTGTTGAAAGTATTTGATGCTAGTACGACGCGAGTCATGATGTCTGATGTCATGTCTATATTTGATGCTAGTACGACGCGAGTCATGATGTCTGATGTCATGTCTATATTTGATGCTAGTACGACGCGAGACATGATGTCTGATGTCATGTTTATATGTGATGCTAGTACGACGCGAGACATGATGTCTGATGTCATGTTTATATTTGATGCTAGTACGACGCGAGACATGATGTCTGATGTCATGTCTATATGTGATGCTAGTACGACGCGAGACATGATGTCTGATGTCATGTTTATATTTGATGCTAGTACGACGCGAGACATGATGTCTGATGTCATGTCTATATTTGATGCTAGTACGACGCGAGACATGATGTCTGATGTCATGTCTATATTTGATGCTAGTACGACGCGAGACATGATGTCTGATGTCATTTCTATATTTGATGCTAGTGCGATGTATGTCATGCTTTCTGATGGTGTGTCTCCACTTCATGCTAGAGCGGTAAGTGTCATGATGTCTGATCTTGTGTCTCCACTTCATGCTAGAGCGGTAAGTGTCATGATGTCTGATCTTGTGTCTCCACTTCATGCTAGAGCTGTATGTGTCATGATGTCTTATCTTGTGTCTCCACTTCATGCTAGAGCTGTATGTGTCATGATGTCTGATCTTGTGTCTCCACTTCATGCTAGAGCTGTTTGTGTCATGATGTCTTATCTTGTGTCTCCACTTCATGCAACAGCTGTATGTGTCATGATGTCTGATCTTGTGTCTCCACTTCATGCTAGAGCTGTTTGTGTCATGATGTCAGATCTTGTGTCTCCACTTCATGCTAGAGTTGTACGTGTCATGATGTCAGATGAGTGGTGCTGAAGAGCTGGCCAGATATAGATATTGACGTGATTCCCAGCCAGTTGTTACAATCTGATAAATCTCCATTGTTTTCAAGAGAGCTTCGCAATCATGCCATCTTTCTATTGTGGTGGTGGGGACTCATTGCGACATACTTCATTGACATGTATAGCTTGTAGAAACAGACAGCCAGCAGCCACGTTAACAGTTAACCTGTCCGCCTAGGGAAGTAGCAGACATGTTAACAGTTAACCTGTCCGCCTAGGGAAGTAGCAGACATGTTAACAGTTAACCTGTTCGGCCTAGGGAAGTAGCAGGCACGTAACAGTTAACTTGTCCGGCATAGGGAAGTAGCAGACATGTTAACAGTTAACTTGTTCGGCCTAGGGAACTAGCAGGCATGTTAAAAGTGAGTACAAATAATAATACATAAATATTATTATATGGGGAACTTCCGAGGCGATAATAGGGAATAATAGAACAAAGAAGTTCTATTTGATGCCATGTCTACTTTTTTCTAGTTTTTGCAAACCATTGCAAAACTAGAACTTCTTTGTTTTATTATTCCCTATTATCGCCTCGGAAGTTCCCCATATAATAATATTTATGTTTTATTGTTTGTACCCAGTATATAACCACTGGGAACTACTATTCGTGCTGTTTCGTCCAATAAATGTTTGTCTACAACACAAGTATTTAGCCCTACTGGGAGATACTTGCATTAATAGGAAAGTACAAATATACAATTTATTTCCGGTCTGTGATCGTTACCCTATGCCATAGTCATTGAGTACGCCATCGTGTAAGACACTGCAACAATAGCCATTTTTTTTAGTTGGCTGCGTGGCAGTGTGCCAAGCGTTCGGCTTCTCGTGGCAAGGCGCGGTGCCACTGAGTACGGGTTCGATCCCACTTCGGACCATATATTGTTCTTCGTTTTTTTCTATTGTTGTTTGTCTGTCAATTTTTCCGAGCGCTAACACATACTTCTTTGTTCTATTATTCCATGTTAAAAGTGAACTTGTTCGCCTAGGGAAGTCGCAGGGTTGCTAACAACCCACGTTTAACGTTTTGTTACTGTTTTTTATTTGTGTTTCTTCCCCTCTTTTAATCATATCTTTTGTTTTGTGTTTGTCCTTGAATAAGCGTTAATTCACTAATTCACTGATTCTGGCTCGTTCACTGTAGAAATTGTTGAGTCGGTGTCCCAGACTCATGACATTCTCAGTATTGCGTCACATATTTCTCAGAGAACCTTTATATATCGTAGATGGCTGAAATATTGTTTTTTCCTCTATTCAGCTTGCCCATGTTTGTGTTGATTTTGTGGATAATTTTCTACAGTATGGGGTTGCCAGCCCCATACCCATTCCTCCTTAGTTGCCTCCAATGCATGTCTAGTATATTAGAGCGCTATTATAGAGTTTAAACAAAGAAAATTCTCAAGGCCTACAATTAAATATCACAGTTGAGGGAATACATCTGGAAACAGCCCAGGGCTACAACTACCTGAGACATACTATAACCAAGGATGGAAAATGTAAAATTGAAATAAACAAAAGAATAGGTATGGCAAAAAGTAATTTTAATGCCATGAAAAATATACTAACAACAAAACAAATATCAACAGGACTGAAACTAAGAATGGCAAAATGTTATATCTTCTCAATAGTCCTGTATGGTGCAGAAACATGGCCATTGACAAGAAAACAGAACAGAAAATTGAAGCCTTTGAAATGTGGATTTATAGAAGAATATGTAGAAATGGATGGAAACAAAAAATAACAGACGAAGAAGTTTTAAAACAACTGAAAATAAAAGAGAACTACTTAAGACAAGACAAATGAAATTCTTGGGGCATGTTAAAAGACACAACAGCCTACTAAAAGTAATATTGGAAGGAAAAATACAAGGTAAAAGAGGCAGAGGCAGACCAAGACTAGCATGGACGAGTAACATCAAAAGCTGTACAAGTTAATCTATGACAACCTGCACCATCAAAGCAAGAAACAGAGTAGAATGGCCATCCATAGTAGCCAACCTTCGTTGCGGAGAAAGCACTCGATGATGATGATGATGATGCTTATAGAGCTAGTTTACTACCTCATAGGTCCCAGCAACGGACGGCGACATGACCGTATATGGGAAGCACATTATTGAACGAGACTGTAAACGTGTACACAAGTGGGAAAAATGAAATAGAAACACAGGTCTAGCGATATTACCATCAGTACTTAATCCCGAGATATGTCTCTCATCTCCTTCACAGAACATAGGCTACTATCAAGACGTGGACAGCGAGACCCTCATACAAGTTACCAAGATTAATGGTCACGGAGACAACGGGGATAACTTCGAATTGGTAAGTTTGTCTTGTCTGTCAGTCTTACTGTTTACTAGTTTATATCTCATTCATTTTGCTGATCATCTCTCAGTCTACCAGATAGCTTGTTATCTCACAGTACAGTCTACCAGATAGCTTGTTATCTCACAGTACAGTCTACCAGATAGCTTGTTATCTCACAGTACAGTCTACCAGATAGCTTGTTATCTCACAGTACAGTCTACCAGATAGCTTGTTATCTCACAGTACAGTCTACCAGATAGCTTGTTATCTCACAGTACAGTCTACCAGATAGCTTGTTATCTCACAGTACAGTCTACCAGATAGCTTGTTATCAGACAGTACAGTCTACCAGATAGCTTGTTATCTCACAGTACAGTCTACCAGATAGCTTGTTATCTCACAGTACAGTCTACCAGATAGCTTGTTATCTCACAGTACAGTCTACCAGATAGCTTGTTATCTCACAGTACAGTCTACCAGATAGCTTGTTATCTCACAGTACAGTCTACCAGATAGCTTGTTATCTCACAGTACAGTCTACCAGATAGCTTGTTATCTCACAGTACAGTCTACCAGATAGCTTGTTATCTCACAGTACAGTCTACCAGATAGCTTGTTATCTCACAGTACAGTCTACCAGATAGCTTGTTATCTCACAGTACAGTCTACCAGATAGCTTGTTATCTCACAGTACAGTCTACCAGATAGCTTGTTATCTCACAGTACAGTCTACCAGATAGCTTGTTATCTCACAGTACAGTCTACCAGATAGCTTGTTATCTCACAGTACAGTCTACCAGATAGCTTGTTATCTCACAGTACAGTCTACCAGATAGCTTGTTATCTCACAGTACAGTCTACCAGATAGCTTGTTATCTCACAGTACAGTCTACCAGATAGCTTGTTATCTCACAGTACAGTCTACCAGATAGCTTGTTATCTCACAGTACAGTCTACCAGATAGCTTGTTATCTCACAGTACAGTCTACCAGATAGCTTGTTATCTCACAGTACAGTCTACTAAACTCCTTGTTCGATCGACTATTAATCTTTGAATTTGTCTCACATTTTCCCTATTCTTATAACGTCTGGTTGTGTGTGCACCTGTCCACTCATGTACACACTTCTCTACAACTCTCTTTCTTACCGTGAAAAAATAACCAAAAATGAAATGGTTTAACAATGTATCTCGAATGTCTAACCTAGCAAAGACTATTCTGAAAGTGCTATGACAGGAGCGATAAGAAAAGATAGACACCGAAAATGATGGGGAGATAATATTAAAGAGTGGACAGGCCTTGACATTGCGAAGTCTAAGAATGACTGAAGATAGAGAGAAATGCAGATAATCTTGAAAGCGACAGAGGGAGAATCGGAGGGACCAGAATTCTGAGAGGAATAAAACATAAATTGATGCTACCACAGTCCTTACGTCAGAGGAGGGGCAAGCCCGGAGAATGTTATAAGGCCTGGACGAACTCATCAACAGGTGACAGATGAACTACAACCGTATGAAGTTGAGGTGTCTGTCTGGTTGAGAGAAAAAGGAAAAATCAAGGATGTTCAGTTTACTGGGGCAAATTAGAGGATCCCAAAGGTCAGCAAAACGTCAACAAATACGATTCATGACAGGATGTATGACGTCTCATTGAAGGACATATCAAGAGATTAAGAGAAATAGCAGATCTATCTGAGGTAGCAGGGGCTACATATCATCGACCGGAGCAGGTTCTTGAGATACGTTCAAAATCTGGTGCCTTAAGTTTAAGCTGATTCTAAAACTACTATGGTCACAGCTGACGTATGAAGTTGGCTCAAGTACAGTTGAATTAATAGGAGGAAGGTCAGTCATTTCTCCTGGAAATTTGGGAAAGTGCCATCAGGACTGACATACTCTGTTCTGCAAGAAAACAAAGCTGGTTCTCGTGTTCAAATCGGTGCTAGAGGAATACAAACCTAGAAGGCCAGCTACTAGACCCGTCAAACGAACTAGTCCAGACAATAGAACCCACTTTGAAGACCGCCAGAAAGTGGCAAGTTCATGCAGCAGATAATGAGACATTTGAAAGTCTCAAACTGAAGGAGGTTGATGGTCTTCCTGCAGACCAGTGGACGTGAGTTTGACCTTGGCAACAATGATGTTTCTCTCACCTGCTCACGTGCAGTTCCAACATGGAAACGTCGTTCGAGCTCCGGGTCAATTATTTTATTCTTCTTCCTCATCTTTTTCTACTTTCCTTACTCATCTGCCTTTCAGCGTCGAAGGGAGATACAATTTCCAGTAATTATTTTATTGTCTGCTACTAATCGTACCTTTACAGTGAGTTATCTTCGTGTCTGTCGTGTCAATTCAGAATTGGAGCAGCAGTAAAGTAGTGGTTAGAGATCTGGTAGATCTCGATCTATGGCTTCCAGGTTCACTGAGCCTTCGCATTCACTTGGTTCTGTGTTTTTTTTTTTTCCGGGCAAGAGATATGGCGCTGTCGTTATACTGATCACGTTATCAAAAATATGTACCGTGGACAAAAAGTCAAGGGTACAAACACCGCATGTGAAGCCCAGTAGCTGAAGTCTGGCATCATCTGGGCAACCAGGCAGTTGTTATGTTGCTCATTTTTAAAGCGGTCGCCATTTTGCTGTCTAACTTCCTTAACGTGTTTAACCTGAAACACTATTTCTTTCAGAAAGTGGAGGTAAATATTGAAGGTCAACAGTTCATCTTAAGTCATGATGGAAGATCTAAACGAGATGCTCCCTCACACTCGTCAGCATCCGAAGATGTCACATACACACTGACCCCAATAAAACCAACACTTGTCGCCTTCGATTATTACAATGACGCCCGTAAGTACATTTCTGTGACCCTGTCAGCATTTAGGAAATAACTAATTTAACTTTCCCCATTTTAAACTTGTTCTATCACAAAATATTCTACTTGTTGAGAAGAAAGTATTTATAACTGCCAGGGACCTAAAGGTTAATGTGTTCCCATTATATTTTTGCGATTATCGAATCTTGACAAAACGTTTTCATATTAAATTGTCAATGTTAAGAACTAGGTTTGTTGAAAATAAATGTACTTGTTCACTTTACCCTTCTGTCTTTCAGCGTCGAGGGAAAGTGGAGATTAAGCTCTCTGTAGTTTGACTCACACATCACGTTATGTGTAGGAAGCAGTTATTTTTCCTGTCCATCAATTATTTTACTTATATTGCTGAAGGGTCATCCTCTACGTTTTCTGTAGTTGTATCTGATAGTTTATGTTTGATGTGAGATATTGTTTGTTGGTAACACCGTCACATATTCAAACCATTTCGTTTGTTCTTTCTCGATAAAACTCCAAGTATGTGATATTCCCGATTTTCCAAATTTCTACGTAGGAAATCTTGACGCAAGTAATTAAAGTAGAAACACGTGAGCTCATAGAGAGTATACAAGAAAAATTGGAAAATTGATTCACTGTTTAAGGATAGCTGAACGTAGGAGATTTGTAGATGGATGGTAGTCAAAGTTAACAAAACGAGATCGATGATATTTTGTGTGAAATTTGATCTCTAATCTCTGCTCTAAACCTCACAAATGTTCTGACTAATTTCTTCTCTAAACCTCATAAATGTTCTCTCTAATCTCTTTCTTAAACCACACAAATGTTGTCTCTAATCTCTTCTCTAAACCTCACAAATATTTTCACAAATATGTTCTCTAAACCTCACAAATTTTGTCACTAATCTCTTTTCCAAACCTCACAAATTTTGTCACTAATCTCTTTTCCAAACCTCACAAATGTTCTCCTCAATCATCGCCATCATCATCGAGTGCCCTCTCCGCAACGAAGGTTGGCTACTATGGATCGCCATTCCACTCTGTTTCTTGATTTGATGGTGCAGGCTGTCATAGATTAACTTATCCATCGTTTGATGTTACTCGTCCATGTTAGTCTTGGTCTGCCTCTGCCTCTTTTACCTTCTATTTTCCCTTACAATATTGCTTTCAGTAGGCTGTTGTGTCTTTTAACATGCCCCAAGAATTTAATTTGTCTTGTCTTAATTATATTTAGTAGTTCTCTTTTTATTTTCAGTTGTTTTAAAACTTCATCGTTTGTTCTATTTTCTTTCCCTCCAATTCTACTTATTCTTCTATAAATCCACATTTCAAAGCCTTCAATTTTCGGTTCTGTTTTCTTGTCTAATGTCCATGTTTGCACCATACAGGAATATTGAGAAGATGTATCATTTTGCTATTCTTAGTTCCAGCCCTGCCGATAATTGTTTTGTTGTTAGTATATTTTTCATGGCATTAAAATTACTTTTTGCCATATCTATTCTTTTGTTTATTTCAATTTTCCATTTTCCATCATTGGTTATAGTATGTCCCAGGTAGTTGTAACTCTGGACTGTCTCCAGATGTATTCCCTGAATTGTGATATTTAATTGTAGGTCTTGAGAATTTTCTTTGTTTATGATCATAGTTTTATTCTTTTTTTTTTATATTCATCTCTAGTCCATATGTTTTTGCTTGTTACGTTTATCACATTAAGCAATTGTTGTAGGTCCTTAGGATTTTCTGCTGGTAGAGCAGTATCATCAGCATATCTTAGGTTATTGATTATCTTTCCATTAATGTTTAGGTCCTGCATCTCTGAGATGTTTTTAAAGATTTGCTCAGTGTATAGATTGAACAAGCTTGGTAGTAGGATGCGTCGTTCTCTAACTCCTCTTTTTATGTCCATTTCTCTCTAATCTCTTCTCTAAACCTCACAAACTGTTCTCACTAATGTCTTCTCTAAATCTCACAAATGTTCTCTTTATTTATTTCTCTAAACTTCACAGATGTTATCAATAATCTCGATTCTTTACCTCACAAATATTATCTCTAATGTCTTCTCTAAACGTCACAAATGTTCTCACTAATCTATTCTGTAAACCTCACAAATATTCTCATTTATATCTTCTCTAAACCTCGCAAATTTACTCACTAATCTCTTCTCTAAACCTCAGTAATGTTTTTTTTTCAAATCTCTACTATTAACCTCACAAATTTTCTCAAAAATCTCTTCTCTAAACCTCACAATTGTTCTCACTAATCTCTTCTTTAAACCTCACAAATGTTCTCACTGATCTCTTCTCTAAACTTTGTAAATATTCTCACTAATCAGTTTTACAAATTTCACAAATGTTCTCTATAATCTCTTCTCTAAACCTGGCAAATTTTCTGATTACTCTTTACTCTACACCTCACAAATGTTCTCTTTGATGTCTTCCATAAACCTCACAAATGTACTCACTAATTTCTTCTCTAAACCGCACAAATGTTTTCTTTAATCTCTGATATAATCCTCAAAAATGTACTCACTAATCTCGTCTCCAAACTTCACAAATTTTCTCACTAATATTTACTCTAAACATCACAAAAGTTCTGAATAATCTCTTCTATAAAACTCACAAATGTTCTCACTAATCTCTTCTCAAAACCTCACAAATGTTCTCACTAATCTCGTCCATAAAAATCACAAATGTTTTCTCTAATCTCTTCTTCTAACTTCACACATGTTCTCTCTAATCTCTTCTTTAAACCTCACAAATGTTCTCAATAATCTCTTCTCTAAACCTCACAACAAATGTTCTCTTTAACATCTTCTGTAAATTTCACACATATTCTTACTAATTTCTTTTCTAAACCTCACAAATATTCTTATTAATCTCTTCTCTAAACCTCACAAATGTTCTCTATAATATCCTCACTAAAGCTCACATATTTTCCCACTAATCTCTTTTCCAAACCACGCACATGTTCTCAATAATCTTTACTCTAAACATCACATATGTTCTATCTAATATATTAACTAAATCTCACACTTTTTTCTCTAATGTCTCCTATAAAACTCATAAATGTTCTCACTAATCTCTTATCTAAACCACACAAATGTTCTCTTAAATCTCTGATATAATCAACAATAATTTTCTCACTAACCTATTCTATAAACCTCACAAATGATCTCAATATTCTCTTTTTGAAACCTAACAAATATTTTTACTAATCTATTCTATAAACCTCACAAATGATCTCAATATTCTCTTTTTGAAACCTAACAAATATTTTTACTAATCTATTCTATAAACCTCACAAACGATCTCAATAATCTCCTTTCGGAAACTAACAAATGTACTTAATACTCTTTTCAATAAACCTCGCAAATGATCACACTAATCTCTTCACTAAAGCACACAAATATTCTTACCAATCTCTTTTCGATACCTCAAAAAAGTTCTCAGTAATTTCTTCTCTAAACGTCACAAATATTATCACTAATCTCTTCTCTAAACCTCACAAATGTTCTCTCTAATCTGTTCTCTAATCCACACAAATGTTATCACCAAATTTTTCTCTAAACCTCACAAATGTTCTCTTGAATCTCTTCACTAAATTTCACAAATATTCTTACTAATTTTTTTTCTAAACCTCACCAAAGTTCTCATTAATCTCTTCTCTAAACCTCGCATATCTTCACACTAATCTCTTCTCTAATCCTCACAAGTTTTCTCACTAACTTTTTCTCTAAACCTCACAAATGTTCTCACTAATTTCCTTTGCAAATCTCACAAATGTTCTTTATAATCCCTTCTCTAAACCTCACAAATGTTCTCTCTAATCTCTTCTCTAAATTTCACAAATATTTTTACTAATTTCTTTTCTAAAGCTCACACATTTTCTCACTAATTTCTTCTCTAACCTCACAAATATTCTCACTAATCTTTCCTCTAAACATCACAAATGTTCTCTCTAAAGTCTGCTCTGAACCTCACACATGTTTTCATCAATCTTTACTCTAAACCTCACAAATGTTCTCTCAAATATATTCACTAAAGCTCACACATTTTCTCACTAATATCTTCTCTAAACCTCGCAAATTTTCTGATTAATCTTTACTCTACACCTCACAAATGTTCTCTCTAATGTCTTCATTAAACCTCACAAATGTTTTCACTAATCTCTTCTCTAAACCACACAAATGTTTTCTTTAATCTCTGATATAATCCTCAAAAATGTTTTCACTAATCACTTCTCTAAATCTCACAAATGTTCTCTTTAATTACTTCACTAAACTTCACAACTGTTCTCACAAATCTAATCTCCAAACTTCACAAATTTTCTCACTAATCTTTACTCTAAACATCACAAAAGTTCTGAATAATCTCTTCTATAAACCTCACAAATGTTCTCATTTATCTTTTCTCTCAACCACACAAATATTCTCTCTAATGGCTTGTCTAAACCTTACGAATGTTCTCACTAATCACTTCTCAAAACCTCACAAATGTTCTCACTATTCTCGTCCCTAAAAATCACAAATGTTTTCACTAATCTTAACACCTCACAAGTATTTTCTATAATGTCTTCTCTAAACTTCTCAAATGTTATCACTAATCCCTTCTCTAATCCTCATAAATGTTCTCACTAAATTTTTCTCCAATCTTGACAAATTTTCTCACAAATATTTTTTCTAAACCTCATAAATATTCTCACTAATCTCTCCTCTAATCCTCACAAATGTTCTCACTAATCTCTTCATTAAATCTCTCAAATGTTATCACTATTCCCTTCTCTAAACCTCACAAATGTTCTCTCTAAACTCTTCTCTAAACCTCACAAATATGCTACATTTTATGATCTCATTCAGCGACAAAAGTCGAGCTTCAAGATGTGAAGTCTAACCATCCTAACATACCTGGACCTCCCTCAGATCTGCGAACAGACAAATCATCAGTTCCCTCATCTCAGACCCGCCATCGTCGACAGGCTGGATCGGCCACTCCAATCTTCATCGACGTGTTGGCAATCGTTGATTTCGGCTCCTACAGCCGGTTCCTGGCCCGCCATAAGACAAGAACAGAAACCTTGCAGGCCATGAGAGAGTATTATGCTTTTATTTTGAGTGACGTAAGTATCTTGTCTGTCGTCACTTCCGATTTGTGGTTCTATCTTATAGTCAACTACAGCGTAGCCCAGTAACCACGCCTTCCATTATTGTTCCTTCCAGCCCGCTGTGTCCTTTGACGTGGCGACAGTACTTTAATTTCCACTCTAGAATAGTGTTTAGAGGCCAGATCTTTTTATTGTATAAATCTTGTAATATGTCTTCATTGTTTTTGTTCATTATCCCAGATATTCAAAGTTTGTAGAAACATTTCTGGCTATTAACTATTAATGATATTGTTGTTTTTGTTTTATCAATGGACATTTTCTTAGTTTCCTGTATTGTTAAATGCTAGTCACTGTGCTTTTTAACACACTCACCTATCTCTTTTAATCGTTTTTCTCTGTTTGTGAATATAACTGTATCATGAGGATACATCATGATATCATGAGCGTGTCTGAGTTCTATAATTATGTTGCCATTTATTGTGAGAAAGGGTCGAACTTCACAAATCTGTCACCGTTTCTAACATTTCTCATGATGTTCTCAGCATAGATGTTCAACAGTTATAGAGAGAGAATACAACCATGCGTAATCCATTTTTGTACTTTTTACATTTTTTCAAAAAAATATTTGTATGTCTAAACACATTTTGTTAATGTAATAGAGTACATATTGAAATATGTCAGAGCGCCAGCTAGAATAAGCAGAGTGACCTCCATGATCTGTGGCATGAACTGATAGCTGTTATTTATTACTAGTTTACCGCTTTAGAGACATCTGCCCACCCGTGGTCACCAATATTTGACTCATGTGTTGATGTTCTCATTCATTGCAGGTGGACTTGAAATACAAATCTATTGTCAGTGATAAATACAGCTTTAATGTTCGTCTGGTCAAAATTATCATTTTCGAGGTAAGTTGGCTAGCTATTTCATGTTGTAAGCCAACATGTTGTTCATGTTGTCTGTTGAGCCATATGTGAATGTATGATTCTAGTCTATGTACACATACAAAAACATGCATACATACCTGGACATAAACCATACAGTCGCGCACATGAAGACATCGTTACACACACCATCAGGTACTTAAAATCAAGTCTACAAATTTTGTTTATCAGAAATTCTCTGATTAGGCAGTTTGATCGAGTTCCCTGGCTGGTTGCCGTATAGAGAAATCGGAAATAAAAATCCCAACTAGTGTAGCCGGGATTTGAACCCACGACTTCTCTGTCTCGAGGACGGCGTCTTCCCTCGAGACCAACCAGTCCCCCTGGAAGAAAATGAAATAATTTGAAACAAAATGATGAACTGTACTTTAATAAATTAAATGAGTTGAAAGAAACACAGACGTGTCCACTGGACGGAGAACACAATTTACAAATGTCGATTACACGAAGCATAGCCGACTCTGACACTGCCTTCAAATATTGTACACTCATGGATGACCGCCTCCGGTACTCCATCTCCACAGCTAGTGGAATTACAGTGGACCTACATTGGACTTACGGTGGACTTAATGTGGACATAGAGGTGTGGTTCATTTTAACAGCGACTGTAAACACACATTATAGTGAAAGAAAGCAAAAATAAAGAACTCAGCCATAAAAGCAAAACGACAGGAAATGATAACAACAAAAGAAAAAGATATATCACCGCAGTGCAAAATAAAGACAATTGGAACAATATTAAAACAAGTAAATGAATTTAAATATTTGGGAACTTTGTTAATCTCAGACGGTAGATGTACAACAGAGGTGAGATGCAGAATGGCTCAGTCAAATTCAGCTTTCCAAAAAATGAGGGAGATACTATGCAACCCGTTTTTGACAATAGAAACAAAAAAATAGTTCTTAAATGGTATGTAGAGCCAGTCTTAATATATGGATGTGAATCACGCACCATAGGACAACAGACAAAAAAATCACTGGAGTCGGTTGAAATGTGGTTTTACATAAGAATGTTGAGAATACCATGGAAAGATAAGAAGAGTAATGAAAAAGTTCTGAAAGAGGCCAACGCAAAAAGAGAGCGAATTTCCAATATTAGGAAGAAACAATCATCATTTTTTGGCCATGTAATGAGAAGAGAACAAATGGAATATATTGTAACAACTTGGAAAATTGAGGAACGAAGAGACAGAGGAAAGCAAAGAGAAAAAATACCAGACAGCTTAAGAGAATGGTTTGACAGAAGATCAACAACACAAATTATAATTAACTGTGGAGATAGAAAGTTGTGGAGAGACATGGTCAACTGCGCCAACAGGCCCTGTACTTGATGATGTAAACATTTCTCTGATGATATAATCTGTGCAGTTTCAAAACAATATCGTTAATCCTCTCACATATCCCGATATATTTTTGTCTTTCAAATATCACAATCTTCATTATATCAACATTTACAACTAACACAACCGTCATTATATCAACATTTACAACTAACACAACCGTCATTATATCAACATTTACAACTAACACAACCGTCATTATATCAACATTTACAACTAACACAATCTTCATTATATCAACATTTACAACTAACACAACCGTCATCACCAAAACACGTAGAACTGACACATATCTCATTACCTCAACACTTACATCCAACACATCTCTCACTATCTTAAAACTTACAACTAACACAGCTCTCATTACCTTAATATATACAACTAAAACACACTTCATTATCTCAAAGCTTACATCTAACACAGCTCTCATTACATCAACACTTACAACTAACACAGCCCTCATTACTCAACACTTACAAATAACACAACCCTCATTACCTCAACACTTACAACTGACACAGCCCTCATTAACTCAACACTCACAACTAACACATCCCTCATTACCTCAACACTGACAACTAACACATCCCTCATTACCTCAACACTGACAACTAACACATTCCTCATTACCTCAACACTCACAGCTAACACAGCCCTCATTACCTCAACACTGACAACTAACACAGCCCTCATTACCTCAACACTGACAACTAACACAGCCCTCATTACCTCAACACTGACAACTAACACATCCCTCATTACATCAACACTGGCAACTAACACAGCCCTCATTACCTCAACACTGACAACTAACACAGCCCTCATTACCTCAACACTGACAACTAACACAGCCCTCATTACCTCAACACTGACAACTAACACATCCCTCATTACCTCAACACTGACAACTAACACAGCCCTCATTACCTCAACACTGACAACTAACACAGCCCTCATTACCTCAACACTGACAACTAACACAGCCCTCATTACCTCAACACTGACAACTAACACATCCCTCATTACCTCAACACTGGCAACTAACACAGCCCTCATTACCTCAACACTGACAACTAACACAGCCCTCATTACCTCAACACTGACAACTAACACAGCCCTCATTACCTCAACACTGACAACTAACACAGCCCTCATTACCTCAACACTGACAACTAACACAGCCCTCATTACCTCAACACTGACAACTAACACAGCCCTCATTACCTCAACACTGACAACTAACACAGCGCTCATTACCTCAACACTGACAACTAACACATCCCTCATTACCTCAACACTGAAAACTAACACAGCCCTCATTACCTCAACACTGACAACTAACACATCCCTCATTACCTCAACACTGACAACTAACACATCCCTCATTACCTCAACACTGACAACTAACACATCCCTCATTACCTCAACACTTACAACTAATACAGCCCTCATTACCTCAACACTGACAACTAACACATCCCTCATTACCTCAACACTGACAACTAACACAGCCCTCATTACCTCAATATTTACAACTAACACAGCCCTCATTATATCAACACTGACAACTAAAACATCCCTCATTACCTCAACACTGACAACTAACACATCCCTCATTACCTCAACACTGACAACTAACACATCCCTCATTACCTCAACACTGACAACTAACACATTGCTCATTACCTCAACACTGACAACTAACACATCCCTCATTACCCCAACACTTACAACTAACACAGCCCTCATTACCTCAATATTTACAACTAACACAGCCCTCATTACATCAACACTGACAACTAAAACATCCCTCATTACCTCAACACTGACAACTAACACATCCCTCATTACCTCAACACTGACAACTAACACATCCCTCATTACCTCAACACTGACAACTAACACATTCCTCATTACCTCAACACTGACAACTAACACATCCCTCATTACCTCAACACTGACAACTAACACATCCCTCATTACCTCAACACTGACAACTAACACAGCCCTCATTACCTCAACACTTACAACTAACACAGCCCTCTTTACATCAACACTGACAACTAACACAGCCCTCATTACCTCAACACTGACAACTAACACAGCCCTCATTACCTCAACACTTACAACTAACACAGCCCTCTTTACCTCAACACTGACAACTAACACACCCCTCATTACCTCAACACTGACAACTAACACATCCCTCATTACCTCAACACTGACAACTAACACATCCCTCATTACCTCAACACTGACAACTAACACATCCCTCATTACCTCAACACTGACAACTAACACATCCCTCATTACCTCAACACTGACAGCTAACACAGCCCTCATTACCTCAACACTTACAACTAACACAGCCCTCTTTACATCAACACTGACAACTAACACACCCCTCATTACCTCAACACTTACAACTAATACAGCCCTCATTACCTCAACACTGACAACTAACACATCCCTCATTATATCTTTCCTGGATGTCGAATTTGCCTATTTCTTCTCTTATCTTATTAATATCTCACTAAAAATAAACATCTTCATATTCTACTTGAGGAGACATCCCGACCACAGTTAAACACGTGTTCAGCCACAAATGTCTTCAATGAAGTAAATACTTGCAGGAAAACGATCTTCTGTCAGTTGTTGAATCAAATAACGACTTGTACACGATTTCTGTCAGTTGTTGAATCAAATAGCGACTTGTAAACGATTTCTGTTTGTTTCATTTGATCATAGGATGCAGCCTCAAGTATTTTCACAGAAGAGTATCGATATGGCACTTTGAAATTCATTGAATCCACTAATGTCTCCAGACATTTAAAACGTTACGCTAAATTCCATGGTCGTGACGTATTTGGCCATTACGACCACGCAATGCTTTTCACGGGGTAAGTGTTTGTGGTAACCACAATACCTTATGCCCACACACATCATCTGTCAGGGAATTAATTATTTTAGTCAGCAACTATAATTACCACATCACAACCATGACTACGTATTTTGTGTTTGTTGCACGCTTCACTAACCACTAACATTACATCTTTATTTTGTTTCCTTCTTGTGTTGTCTCTGTGTTTTCTGAAGAAGGCAGCATTTAGGCCGAACAGTCAAATATTTTATATTGTTCTTGTTTGTAAAGCTGTCACCATTCTTTGTTGGAGTGTATTTACCCCCCCCCCCCCCAAACTCCCTCCTGTTCCCTGCTTACCAGGGCACACTTACCCTAGATCTACACAACCCTATTTACATGTTGAATGTCTGTAGTTACCACACTTACCCTAGGTTTACACAACCCTATTTACATGTTGAATGTCTGTTGTTAACACACTTACCCTAGCTCTACACAATCCTATTTACATGTTGAATGTCTGTAGTTACCACACTTACCCTAGCTCTACACAACCCTATTTACATGTTGAATGTCTGTAGTTACCACACTTACCCTACCTCAAGACAATTCTATTTACATGTTGAATGTAAGTAGTTACCACACTTACTCTACCTCAACACAACCCTATTTACATGTTGAATGTCTGTAGCCACCATCAAACCCCACGGTGAGTGACCGCACTTTTTTCTGCCACATCCTGTCTATGAGCACAGAGTTCGTTCCTGTTATAGATCTGCCTCCTCTTCCTGTCCTCACAACTACGACTACTAAAGTTATGACTACGATATATACGACGATGAGTAGCTCTTTTTCGTCATCCGTCCTTAAAAGATGGTATGTTGAATGTAAGCGCGTTGTGTCAATGATACATCAAATCCGACTTCAGCTTAGAATTTGTGAGTACCTGGTTGCTTTGCCTCTTCGATCCCTACTCAATTGGCCAGACTAAACTGGTTAATCTGTATATAGTGGCACCACAAAGAGGAGGGGTAGAATCTGGATTGTTCTCGTTCACCCATCCTAGAGTATATCATCAGCTAAGTGACCTTGACTGCTTTCAGTCCCCATTGTAGATTTTTATATTTTGGCAGAAGCAGGAATATAGCAAATCATTTTGGCACATTTTTGTAGATTTTCTCCTGCCTAAACTATTTATTGAACGGATATTTCCTCAGTGACTTGCTCTATTCATGAGTACACAAACAATGACCCGCAACTAAATGAGATAGTAAAATGTAAAGTACCCCCGTCACTCCAAGTGGCGTATAGGGAATATGGTGTTAGTGATCATAAATTTTACAGACCTTCGGCACATGATTTTCGAGGTAATGTGGTCGGTATTACGCCCGCGCCGCTTTACTTTCCCAGAAAAATCTAGTACTCATTTAAGGTTGGGTGAACCCGGAAGCCGTCGGTTGGGATCGAACCCTACCCCTTGTACTTTGTAATCCAATTCACTAACCACTGTGCTATCGCGTCTCCCTAACTAAATGAGATGAACAAACAATAAGGTAACACTGAACTATCAAACAATGAAGTAGAATATAGGAAGACACTTTTATAAAAGAAACCAAAACGTTTAACTGGAAGTTGAAAATATCAGTAGTAAAAGAGGAAGGATAAAATATAACATTTATATATCTTGTAGGGGAAAACACATTTGGAACAGTGGAGAAACAAGAGCATTGATCCCTGCAAAATGTGCCATTTTAGAACGCAGGTTTCTGTTTTTGAGATTGTGGTTCTGCTCTATGTGCCGTCTTCGGCTCGAAAGGACAATAGATAGATAGAAAGAGGAAACAAGATGATATTGTTTTGTTAGCTCAATGCAAGACAAAATCAACTGTTTAACTAACAAATAATTACATGAGAAAGTAAAAGGCAGGAATTTATTTTAGATGTTTTGAATATCGTGATCTGGTGTACTGATACATGATCCACAAGAATGTGACAAGACGTTAAAGCGTTTTATGTAACACACGATGATGATGAAAATGTGCTGATAAGGCGGATTATTGTTGTTTGGTCTGAGTCCTTACTCGCAACATTTCTTCTCTATAGGTACAATCTTATAATGACGAGGGTGAATGGCAACCGATACCTTATACTTGGTAAGTCGTTTTCATATTGAGCATAGCCAGTCATGATGCAGCGACTAGTTTTGACTTAATGCCATATAGTGATACCATAGATTGACTGTAGGACTGTTTAAGTGGACTGTCGTGCATTGTGGTTTGGAAACTCTCACTGTCACATGTATCGTGTTAGAATCTAACGAATCATCGAGTGTTATATTTTGTTTGTTAGCAACATTTTTTTCTTAGAAACTATCAGAACTTAACAGCGACCAGAACTACAATATTTAAATGAAATACAACACTGACACTATTCATAATTTTTATCACAACTACAACATTGACCAGAATTACAATGTTTATATGAACCGAACACTAAACATAATTACAATGTTTATTAGAACCGAACACTAAACATAACTACAATGTTTATCAGAACCGAACACTAAACATAACTACAATGTTTATATGAACCGAACACTAAAAATAATTACAATGTTTATTACAACCGAACACTAAACATAACTACAATGTTTATCAGAACCGAACACAGAACATAATTGCAATGTTTATCAGAACCGAACACTAAACATAACTACAATGTTTATCAGAACCGAACACTGAACATAACTACAATGTTTATCAGAACCGAACACTAAACATAACTACAATGTTTATCAGACCGAACACTGAACATAACTACAATGTTTATCAGAACTACGGCCACATTAAAATAACCTGTGGATTTTTTAAAGAAAATCATATGGAAATTAAATCAGAAAATTAGAAATCGTTACCGTAGACAAGGTCATTAGACCAGAAAACAGAACAGAAAATTGAAGCCTTTGAAATGTGGATTTATATAAGAATAGGTAGAATTGGACGGAAAGAAAAAAAAAACAAACGATGAAGTTTTAAAACCACTAAAAATAACAAGAGAACTGCTAAATACAATTAAGACAAGACATGACATTTTTGGGGCACGTTATAAGACACAACTACCTACTAAAAGTAATATTGCAAGGGAAAATACTAGGTAAATGAGGCAGAGGCAGACCAAGACTAACATGGACGAGTAACATAACTTGATGGACAAGTCAATCTATGACAACCCGCAACATCAAAGCAAGAAACAGAGTGGAATGGCGATCCATGGTAGCCAACCTTCATTGTGGAGACGGCACTCGATGGTGATGATGATGATGAGACAGGGTAGAAATAAAATACACTATATGTTGTAAACTATGAACGTCTTGGCCAAACATTTTCTCATACCGACGAAGACCTGTGATCGAAACGTGTGTTATTTAGTAGAGCTTCTATATTCAATTATCCACGTTTAATGCAGTTAATCATCATATTACCAATATGGAAAAAGAAGGGCAGAAGAAGACAATGCAACCAATATAGAGGAATATCGCTATTAAGCCACACAGGGAAGTTATATGCCAAGATAGTTGAAAAAAGAGTGAGACCAATTATAGACCCACAACTAAGCGATGCTCAGATGGGCTTCAGGAGGAACAGAGGTTGCACAGATGCCCTATTTAACATAAAACAACTAGAGGAGAAAACAATAGAGCATACTAAAACACTATATACTGCTTTTATTGACCAAGAGAAAGCGTTTGATAGGATAGACAGGGAACAACTGTGGTCCGTATTGCCCTTGTACGGAGCGAGTCACCACCTAGTAGAGATATGCAAGAGCCTCCATGAAAGTAGTCGCTCTACAGTAAGATCTTCCGCAGGCTACTCTAAACATTTCACCATTAACTCCGGAGTAAGACAAGGCTGCGTGCTTTCCCCTTTACTTTTCATCACATATATGGACAATACATGCAAATTAGCATGCCCAATCAAAGGAAGTATACCAACAATGGTGATAACAAGCGATAACACAAAAGAGAACGAAATATACGTACCAGAAAACAGCAGAAGAGAGGAAGAAATAAATGAAATACTATTTGCAGATGACCAAGTTCTGATACATGAAACAACAGAGAACCTGCAAGAACATATCAACAGGCTAAACAACACTTGTAAACAATACAACATGAGGATCAACATAAACAAAACCGAAGTAATGGCAATAGCGAGAAAGAAAGTAAAACTAAATATCATAATAGATAATACAACTCTGAAGCAAGTAGACAATTGTAAATATCTAGGTAGCACGTTAACACAAGACAATAACCAAGAGACAGAGATAGATATAAGTTATAACAAGGCATACCAGGATATAGGCCAAGTATCAACACTATTGTAAAACAAAGCAATAACTACGAAAGCAAAAAGGGCAATATACAAATCAATTTTTTCTACCAACTCTGTGCTATCAGTGCCAGAATTGGACGCTGGACTCTACAACAATAAGAAAGATAACGACCACCGAAATGAAATGTGTCAGAAGACTGACAAGAAACAGCTTAAGGAACAGAGTAAGAATCACCGACCTGAGGAAGAAACTCGAAATTAAACCAGCCATTGAATACATAGAGAAACAACAGATAAATTGGTTCGGCCACATAACAAGACAAAAAGAACTAACAATGACTCAAAGAGCCATAAACAAACGCTAGGACAACGCCAGAGTAAGAGGAAGACCCCTCATCAAGGCCAGCTCCTTGTCGTAGGGATGAGGCGTAACAGTCACCAGGGACTGAAAACCTGGCCAGGCCTTCCTACACCCGAGCAAGACCACAGTCTGCTCTAGCAAGTTTAAGTGCTGAAGTCGGAGGCAACCAGCCAAAAGGCGCACTACAACAATCAGGATGCCACGCACTCACGCCAATGGGAAGTATGTCTATAACCGCAAATCGATGATATGGCACTCGCCCAGTGATGAACACTCAGGCAGGTGCAGCGACGGGCCCTGAGCCTCGAATGGGCCCAACCTATATTACTGGTTGTCCTTCTCAACCGCTCTGTGGAGTCAGGGGGCGAGAGAATAGAGCTAATGGCATCAACAACAAAAGAGATGGGTACAGTAAAAAGATAGAATTAGAAAATATCCTGCATGAAGAAGAAGTAAGCATATGCTGTTTGCAGGAAACCCATCTAAACAACGACATAGCCTTGAAGATTAGGGGATACCAGTGCTACCGATATGACAGAAAAAAAAACAAAAGGGCGGAATATTGACACTTGTAAAGAACAACATCAATACATGTCAGATTGAAGTGTATATGGATGGGGCGGAATATCAAATACTGCACCTCAGGACAGGAAATACAGACTTTCATCTACTTAACTACTACTGTCCGAGTGACCGCCCACTAGCACTAGACACAATTACATTAAAAGAAAGAATAATTGTATGTGGAGACCTTAACAGCCATTCACAGAGCTGGGGCTATGCACATATGGACAAGAGAGGTGAAGAACTTGAAAATTGGCAGGATGACAATGGGCTTATACTATTAAACCAGGCAACAGATCCACCAACATTCTACTCCAGATCATGGCATACCACATCTACACCAGACCTTGCGTTCCATTCACCAGACCTGGATTGGAATATCACACGTATTGTTGGGAAACAACTTGGAGGCACCGACCTGTCTTTTTAGTGGTGCAAAATGAAACAGTCAGGGAGAGCAGCACTCTCTCCAGATGGAATTGCAAAAAGGCAGACTGGAAAATGTATCAACATTACACCAGTGTACTGACTAAAGATCTAAATACAGACAGAGACATCAACAAGATAGTTGATGAATTCAGTAGACTAATAATACAAGCTGCCTGTGAAACAATACCTAGAGGGGCACGGAAACACAACAAACCATACTGGAGTAGTGAACTAGAGCAACTTCACAATGACATGGAAACATCTCGAAAGCAAGCAGGAAATAACCATTGCCAGGAACACCACAATAACTATCAACATGCTAAAGCCAAATGTCAATGGACTAAACTACAAGCCAGACGGAGAAGCTGGAAAGAAAAAACAGAGTCCTTGAAACTTGAGCGAGACACAAGAAAAGTGTGGAAGCTTGTAAAACAGCTGAATGATGAGGTAGAGAAAGGAACACCAAAATTACACTGAAGAAGGATGGAAACATTCTAACAGGTAAACATGCAGCAAATCACTTTGCAGACTCCTTTGCAAATGACAATAATATTGAAATTGGCCTAGAGAAACTATAAGAGACCCGTTTAAAACAACAAAATGCAAGACAAGAAGAGACTACACATGAAGTCATGGAAATACCCATTACACAAAGAAAGCTAGAGCTGACAATATCCAAATTAAAAATGAAAAAGTCACCGGGCCGTGATGGAGTGTCCAATGAAATAATTAAGAACTTGGAAACTGCAGCTAAAGAAAAATTACTGCAGATCTACAACATTTGCTGGATCACAGGTAGAGTGCCACGGGCATGGAGAGAAGCAATTATGATACCATTACTAAAGCCTGGAAAAGATGGTTCAACGACATCCAGCTATAGACCAATCAACCTTACAAGCTGTTTGTGTAAAACAATGGAACGTATAATCAATCTCTGACTGCAGTGGTACATGGAAAGTGAAAATCTCCTTGTCCCACAACAAGCAGGCTTTAGACAGTTTTACTCTACTGAAGATCAGACAACCTATCCTTCCCAGGAAATTGAGGATGCGTTTCAAGAAAAGAAACTGGTACTAGCAGCATCTATAGACATAAAGAAAGCATTTGATAAGGTATGGAAGGAAGGGCTTTTGAAGAAACTGAGAAATGATGGAGTAAATGACAGGATAACAAATGGGTCAAAGCATACCTGCATAACAGGAGAGCTAGAGTACAACTGGATGGTCTTAAGAGTAAGAAGGTCTTACTGCGCCAGGGCGTTCCACAGGCAGAGGTACTATCTCCAACACTTTTTCTGATCTACATTAATGACCTAGTTACTGAACTACCACATGGCATCAAAGTGGTAATGTATCCAGATGACTTGGTAATGTGGTGCACAGAGGAGTATGCAACAGTGGCCTCCAAATTTCTACAAAGAGCTTTGAATGCACTGAATTCATGGACAAATAGATGGTGTATCAGCATCAATACAGACAAATGCAGTACTACACTTTTCACTCTCTCCCCAAAACAAAAAGCAGGAGCCATCTACATAAACAATGATCCTGTGAAAGAAGACATACACGCTACATATCTAGGAGTTACGTTTGATAACAAACTATCTTGGAAACAGTAGATAAATAAGGCAACCCAAAAAGCAAGGAGGAAATTGGCTATTCTAAGAAAGCTGTGTGGAACCACATGGGGTGCGAGTGGGAACATACTCAGTAAAGTTTACCAACAGAGTATACGCCCACATTTAGAATATGGATCATCCGCATGGCGCTCAGCATCAAACACCACACTGCAAGAACTGGATAAAGTACAAAACCAGGCACTTAGGGTCATCACAGAAGCAATGAAATCAACACCAATATTGGAGATAGAGAAATTGTGGAGGATACTAGCACTGAGAGAACGGAGGGATACAAAAAGGTGCTGATACAGGCTGACAAATGTGCATGCATGCCGAGACATCCAATGAAGGACCGATTCCAAAATCTTACATTGGGACGACTTAAGAGAAGCAGTTTTATCCACCAAGCCAAGCGTATTAGTAGACAAACACCAGACATACCAATAGTTGTTAACCCCCTATTGCCCATACGAGAACAGACTCCCTGGACAGATGAATCAGGATTATCAGTTCAAATACGGACAGAAGTGAAAGGAAGAGTTGACAAAGAAGAACAGTGTAGTCTACAGCGAAAAACAATAACTCTCAGTTTCCTGGATGAAGAATACCCACAAGACCTATGGATTCGTGTGTACACAGATGGATCAACACAGAATGCAGTGAAGAATGGGGGAGCAGGTGCATATATAGAGTACCCAAATAACACTAGGGATATGAATAAAATAGCAACAGGGAAATATTGTCACAATTATGATGCGGAAATAAAAGCAATAAAGTTGGCAATAGAAAAACTGCTGAACAGTAATCTTAGCCCACAGCCTGTAGTGTTTTTGACAGATGCAAGATCAGTACTCCAGGCACTACAATCCAGAAAATTATCACATCTGCATACCTTATTGACTGAACTTTGCAAGCACCACAGGATTGCCCTGCAGTGGATCCCATCTCACTGTGGAAAACCAGCAAATGAGAAAGCAGATCAGTTGGCAAAAGAAGGTTCAACAGGCACACAACTAGATACACCAGTTACATACCATCATAAGAAACAGATAATCAAATCAATCAGAGAACCACAAGCCCCACATCAGGATGCCTTTCATAATATTAATAGATATGAACAAGTTATCATTATACGCCTCAGAACAGGACACAATCGACTCCATAGTCACAATGTATACAAAATTCATGATCGGCACATCAACTACTTGTACATGTGGACAGTCGCCCCAGACTTCTGAACACATACTTCAAGATTGCACAGAATATAGTAGACTGAGGAAAATCCATTGGCCCATAGATACAACACTACAGACTAAACTATATGGGTCACTGCAAGAATTACAAAGGACAGTAAAATGTATACAGGAAACGACATTGTAGATATAGATAATACTTCGGGCGAACGATAGATAGATAGATAGATAGATAGATAGATAGATAGATAGATATATAGATAGATAGATAGATAGATAGATAGATAGATAGATAGATAGATAGATAGATAGATGGATGGATAGATAGATAGATAGATAGATAGATAGATAGATAGATAGATAGATAGATAGATAGATAGATAGATAGATAGATAGATAGATAGATAGATAGATAGATAGATAGATAGATAGATAGATAGATAGATAGATAGATAGATAGATAGATAGATAGATAGATAGATAGATAGATAGATAGATAGATAGATAGATAGATAGATAGATAGATAGATAGATAGATAGATAGATAGATAGATAGATAGATAGATAGATAGATAGATAGATAGATAGATAGATAGATAGATAGATAGATAGATAGATAGATAGATAGATAGATAGATAGATAGATAGATAGGTGTGTAGGTTTGGTTTGCGTGGGTGGTTTATCCCCTTCGCACATCAAACAGACCGTAAGATTAGCGTACGGCTGGTCTATGGATATACGATGAGCCATTACGATGATGTAGCACACATAACAATATCGCATGTACAGGAATGACGCGCCGTTTAGATTCCTGATTACTCTAGTGAATGTAGCCTACGACGAACAAAACACGGTGCAAATTCCCTAAAGAGATAAAACAATGACTGACGAAGCAATTCACATTAATGAGTAATATATAAATAACTTGCGTCAAGCAAATCCAACAATGGTCATGAACAGCACCAATGTGACGTAAAGCGCAGAACAAACCTAGACGGTGGAAGGTCGCATTTACAACACTTGATTTGTCGAAAATGGAATATTGCCGGTGTACGAAACCGCTTTATCGACGCAGATGTAATAAATAGATCATCATTTTGACTGTAACGCATTGGAGTGCAATGGAAAACCGAAATTAATCAGACACCGAATGCACTTTCTGCAGCGATCGAGAGAACGTGGACTAGATCCGCCATCTTGGAAACGGAAGTCCCGAATATTCAAATGATGTGACACATCAACTAAAGACACTATTGATTTTTAAGTAAACCACACCAAGGCAAAAAGAGTTGTTTATTCCAAAAATGAAAGAGTCTGAAAAAAAGGCAACAGCATTTCTCCTCTAGAAATCTACTTAACTTAGTTGTGAAGTAGGAGTTCACCATATTCTTTTATTTCTTCTTCAAAAAGTTGTCTACATTCTCTTTTATTGAGGGCGCGTGATCAATCATATTAATGCAACGCAGAACAGGATCTAAGACGTGTTGAAAGCTTATGTCTTTAGTAAACATAGCCTCCTTATAAAAGATACAGTGATACGAAAGCTAATGTCTTTAGTACACATAACCACCTTATGAAAGATACAGTGATATGAAAGCTCATGTCTTTAGTACACAAAGCCTCTTAATGAAAGATACAGTGATATGAAAGCTCATGACTTTAGCACACAGATCTCCTGATGAAAGATACAGTGATATGAAAGCTCATGACTTTAGCACACAGATCTCCTGATGAAAGATACAGTGATATGAAAGCTCATGACTTTAGCACACAGATCTCCTGATGAAAGATACAGTGATATGTAAGCGACTTCCTATCTAAGTATTGCTCAAGCAAAGAAACGCAGCCATTCCTTAAGATTACTGCGACACCATTTGTATAAATGATGTCAAGTTGAGACCATTCAAGTTTATTGCCACTAACATCACTATTTTCGACAGTTTTTCACTGCTTCAAACATATCTCGTCCAGATGTTGATAAATTACAAAGTTCTAAAAGCTCCAGAAAAACGTCGAAATTGTCGTTTATGCACCTCACAAACACAAGTAACTGAGCATTATCTGTCATGTCGCCACTCTCATCTATTGCAACAGAGAAGCATCGAGACACAGCAGTTACATATTTGATCTGTTTTAATACATCACCTGCCATTTCTTCAATGATCCTCATAATTGTATTTCGTGATAGGGAAATATTTCCTACCCCACGTTTGATATTGGTATCACCAGCGTTTTCTGCAAAGATGCTTTCCTTAACAATCTCACAGTCTGAGAACGGTTGTTTTCTCCTTAGCGAGAAGAAGTGATGTTTCGCAAGAAGCCTTTACCATGTTTTTCATTTCACTTGTTTTTTTTTAACAATATGTTTTACATAAAATGAAGCCTTTTATTATTCTTTGAGATGTAGTCAGTTGAGCAGATCAAACAAGTCGGTTTCGAAGCACTTCCCATTGTTTAAGAGCAACTGTTCTTCCCATTCTTCATTAAATTCTCTAACACCCACTTTCACTTTTTCTCTTTGACGAAGTCTTGCTAGCTTAAAGCCATCTTAACTAACACTAACTGTCAGCACAGCCCAAAATAAGCTGCAATAGAGTGTACCAACCTCACAAAAGAAAAAATAATGTATCAACAAATATCTAGAACCGCTTAGGTATGACTGCGTTATCTGTTGTAAGAAGTATTATTACTAACAAACTACACCACCAATTTATTGCAAATTACAAAATAAGAAATCATCATCATCAAGCACTGGGCCTACTGGCGTGGGTGATCATATCTCTCCACAACTTTCGATCTCGGCAGCTATTTATCATTTCTGTTGTTGACCTTCTGCCAGGCCATTCTCTTAAGCTGTCTGTTATTTTTTTCTTTGCTTCCCTCTATTTCTTAGTCCTTCAATTTTTCCAGTTGTTACAATATATTCCAGTTGTTCTCTTCTCATTTCATGGCCAAAAAATGATGATTGTTTCTTCCTAATATTGGAAATTAGCTCTCTTTTTGCTTTGACCTCTATTAGAACATCTTCATTACTCTTTTTAGCTGTCCATGGTACTCTCAACATTCTTCTGTAAAACCACATTTCTACAGAATCCACTGATTTTCTTGTCTGTTGTCCTATTGTCCATGATTCGCATCCATATGTTAAGACTGGCTGTACATACAATTTAAGAACTCTTTTTCCTTGTTTCTATTGTCAAAAATGGATTGCATAGTATCTTCCTCATTTTTTAGATAGCTGCTTTTTCCTGAGCCATTCTGCACCTCACCTCTTTTGTACATCTTCCGTCTGAAGTTAACAAAGTTCCCAAATATTTAAATTCATTTACCTGATTTAATATTGTTCCACTTGTCTTTATTTTGCCCTGAGGTGATGTCTATTTCTTTGTTGTTACCATTACCTCCGTCTTTTTGCTATTAAGGCTAAGTCCTTTATTTTTGCTTTCTTTCACTATAATGTCCAACAATTCTTGTAACTCATTTTCACTCCTAGCAATTTACACTGTATCATCAGCAAACCTTAGATTATTTATATTATGACCTCCAATTGTTATTACAGGCATGTCCCTTATGGATCTTAAAGTAATCGCAGTATAAATATTAAACAAATCTGGTGACAGCACACAACCTTGTCTAACACTCTGTTTTATTTGTTGAAACATTCCCAATTGGTTTCCAGTTCTTATGGTCGCTGTTTGTTGCCAGTACATGTTCTTTATTATTCTTAGATCTTTGCTGTCTACGTTTATGCTTTCTAAAATGTTGATTATTCCTTGGTGCTTTACTTTGTCAAATGCCTTGGTGTAATCTACGAAACATAGGTATAGATCTGTTTTCACCTACATGGCCCTTTCTACTAAAGATCTTATGATATAAAAGGCATTGCTTGTTCCTTTATCTCTAACAAAACCACACTGTTCATCGCTAATTTCTGGACTGATTTTGTTTCGCACTCTTAGCATGATGATTCTTAGTAATATCTTAGTCCTATGACTCATAAGGATTGTTGTGCGACGATCATCGCATTCAATCGCACCCGATTTCTTTGGTAGGGCTATGAATATTGATTTGAGCATGTCGTCTGGTATATATCCGCTGTTGTAGATGTCATTCAATATTTTTTTAATTATTTCTATTCCAAAATCACCCATGGCTTCAATCTCTTAATATACGAAATAGAAAGATTAATAATAAACTCCATTTTCATTTATTCGATTAAAAATTTACAGATGGTGAAGGATTATCAACTTTTAAATGCTTATATCTTGATAGCGACTAGACCTAGAAATGCCCAACGTGGCTCAAATGGAAGATCAACATTAGATGTATTTCCCAGTCAATTCTAATCGAGGCTTCGCCTATCAATTGATGCATCTTGCGAAAGATTTCGGATACCAGTAACGACGACAAACTAACGACTGCAATCGGTGCCTTGACAGAAGGAAGATTGTACTTGAAAATAGGATGCTATGAATCGCACAGTCTGATAGTGATAAAAAGGTTTGCGGCGGGTCTTGAGCTTATCGGTGGGTCTATCAAAATGTCTTGACGGGCCATTACTTGGCCCTCGGGCCTAGGGTTTGCCACTCTTGCTCTAGATCATATTTTATTTTCTCATCATTTCATTGTACATTTCTGTGTTTGTGTTTTCTAAATAAGGTCTCATGTCGCCCGAAACGTCATAATTTTGTTTTGTTTCTCCTTTGTAAATCTGTCACTAAACTTTGTATGAGTGTACGGTACAGCCCTTCATTTGCTCCTGACTAAACAGCTCAATGTTTAAAGGTCAGGTTTCGCTGACATAGGGTGGGGTTCTCGGTACCTAGACCATGATGCCTTAGCACGAGGTTATACCATTTTCTTCATGCAAAGTAGACAATGTTGCTGAGGTCGCGATAATTCTTTATTGTAAATTTACATCGATTAAGGGATTTATAGATTACGGTGGGACAATTAAGTTTGTTTACAACTTCCAGTTTGTCACCACTTGTGACAAATTAAGGAGGTTCTGACTTGTGGGTCACCACTTGCATCTTTCTATTTAACTCTTTAATGCCGAAATTATTTTCTGGTTTCATGATGAACATTCGACCTACAGAATATCCGTCTATGACACGGTTATACATGTTAGTTCTGATTAGAGTTAATATTTCATCCTGTATAGGTTTTGGCTCTCTTGACGTTATTACGAAATCTATCTATTATCATTATATAGTCTATTTTGGTTTCTCTTCTTATCTCCATGACTTTCCCATGTGCATAGTTTCCTTTTCTCTTGCTCAAAGTAAGTGTTACATATCAGCCTGTTTTCTTCACAGAATTGTATTAATCTTTCTCCTCTTTCATTTCTTTTTCCTAAACCATGATTTTCTATATGGATATTATATCTATCTTTTCCTACTTTAGCAATCATATTACCGATTACAATCAAGATGTCCGAGGATTTCACTTTTTTCATAATATTATTAGATCTTCACAGTATGCCTCTATTTGTTCATCTGTATGGTCTTGAGAAGATGCGCATGTCTGTATTATTGCTATGTCGAATGGTTTTGCTTTTACTTTGAGCAGTATAATCCTGTCATTGTTTGTCCAGTGGGTACTTATATATATTTTTGTAGCTTTCTTATTATTAGTATTCTTACACATCTTTCATATTCTGTTGTGTTGCCTAATTATATAAATGTATATTTTTTGTCCTGAATGTATACACATTTTCCATCTTGTCTCTGATATGCCTAAAATATATATGTTTAATCTTTCTGTTTCTAAAATAAGATTTTACAATTTCCTTCTTGGTAATGTGTCCTAATATTCCATGTACTTCATATTAGTAGATCTTTCTACTGACATCAGTTACAATTTCTCTCCTTCGATTTTTTGGGAATTACACGTGATGAGGCTCCAATCTCTTTCACGGCGTTTGCCAGATTAGTCTTTCGTGTCCTGAATAGGCCTCATGTGTGCTACAAACTTCGCTGTTTTCGCTTTCCGGGCCGTTGAATATTTATGGATCTTCCGCCCCATCCACGGTCACAGACTTTGTATGTTTGAGATGGACATTCCCGTTAGGCGTCATTGTTGTCTTGATAGATGTTTGCCTGTCGAACCGCTAGCATACTTTCGATGACAGGTTTAACATGTCGACACAAGAATGAACAATATTCCACTGAAATATCGATAAAGTTCACAGTCATCCCGCTCGTCAGAAGTAAACATAACTACAACGGGAAATAGCAGCATATTATTTTAGAACTAAACTGACGCACACATCATTTAAACACGTCAGCAAGAGACGAGTCAGAAAAGATATCTACACGCAGTCGCCATGACACCTCGCCCCTCTATAAAAAACATCTACTTACATGTCCTTTAAATGTGGTCCACACAAGCTCTAGTGGATTATGGTGTGAATGATTGTAAGAGAATAAACAATTCTTCTTCTTATAGCGTTCACTCGTTAAATGGGCGTGGAAATGTTGTGTCGCTAGTTTACCGCATAGTCGCGATGAATGCGCTTTTCGACACGAGAAATGCGTCTTTGGCACAGATGAGTAGATTTGCTTCACAATTTTAGCTCGGTGAGCAACCATTTTGGCCTGGTTTTTCCGATATTAAACAAGTGCCTAAGGTTCTTTAACGTGCGCGAGTGCACACGGGACCTCTTGATTTTCGCTGTTTTCGGAGAGAACTAGACATTGAATCTCACTAACCAGAGAGAACTAGACATTGAATCTCACTAAACAGAGAGAACTAGACATTGAATCTCACTAACCAGAGAGAACTAGACATTGAATCTCACTAACCAGAGAGAACTAGACATTGATCTCACTAACCAGAGAGAACTAGACATTGAATTACACTAACCAGAGAGAACTAGACATTGAATCTCACTAACCAGAGAAAACTAGACATTGAATCTCACTAACCAGAGAGAACTAGACATTGAATCTCACTAAACAGAGAGAACTAGACATTGAATCTCACTAACCGGAGAGAACTAGACATTGAATCTCACTAACCAGAGAGAACTAGACATTGAATCTCACTAAACAGAGAGAACTAGACATTGTATCTCACTAAACAGAGAGAACTAGACATTGAATCTCACTAACCAGAGAGAACTAGACATTGAATCTCACTAAACAGAGAGAACTAGACATTGAATCTCACTAACCAGAGAGAATTAGACATTGAATCTCACTAACCAGAGAGAACTAGACATTGAATCTCACTAAACAGAGAGAACTAGACATTGAATCTCACTAACCAGAGAGAACTAGACATTGAATCTCACTAACCAGAGAGAACTAGACATTGAATCTCACTAACCAGAGAGAACTAGACATTGAATCTCACTAACCAGAGACCGGGAGAGGGAAAGAAACGAAGAAACAACGCGTTCCCCTCTTTAAAAATTCTACTGCCTCTGACGAGAATCGAACCAAGGTCCTTTCTGTCCAGAGGCCGATGTCTTTCCTTTAGACCAGCTCGTCCAACGAACAAGTCTACAATAGAATAAACAACAGTGTGGGTGAATAAACAACAGTCAGTGGGAATAAACAACAGTGTGGGTGAATAAACAACAGTGTGGGCGAAAAAACAACAGTATGGGCAAATAAACAACAGTGTGGGAGAATAAACAACAGTGTGGGAGAATAAACAACAGTGTGGGCGAATAAACAACATTGTGGGTGAATAAACAACAGTGTGGATGAATAACCAACAGTGTGGGCGAATAAACAACAGTGCGGGAGAATAAACAACAGTGTGGGTAAATAAACAACAGTGTGGATAAATAAACAACAGTTTGGATAAATAAACAACAGTGTGTCTAAATAAATAACAGTGTGGATAAAAAAACAACAGTGTGGCTAATTAAATAACAGTGTGGATAAATAAAAAACAGTGTGGATAAATAAACAACATTGTGGATAAATAAAAAATAAATGTGGATAAATTAACAACAGTGTGGCAAAATAAATAACAGTGTGGATGAATTAAAAAAACAGTGTGGATAAATAAACAATAGTGTGGGTAAATAAATAACAGTGTGGATAAATAAAAAACAGTGTGGATAAATAAACAATAGTGTGGGTAAATAAATAACAGTGTGGATAAATTAAAAAAACAGTGTGGATAAATAAACAATAGTGTGGGTAAATAAATAACAATGTGGATAAATTAAAAAAACAGTGTGGATAAATAAACAATAGTGTGGGTAAATAAATAACAGTGTGGATAAATAAAAAACAGTGTGGATAAATAAACAACAGTGTGGGTAAAGAAACAACAGTGTGGCTAAAAAGTAACAGTGTGGATAAATAAAAAACAGCGTGGATAAAAAAATTATAATGTGGATAAAAAAAAAACAGTGTGGATAAATAAAAAACAGTGTGGCTAAATAAATAACAGTGTGGATAAATAAATAACAGTGTGCATAAATAAAAGACAGTGTGGCTAAATAAATAACAGTGTGGATAAATAAAAACAGTGTGAATAAATAAATAATAGCGTGGGTAAATAAACAAGAGTGTGGATAAATAAACAACAGTGTGGATAAATAAACAATAGTGTGGCTAAATAAACAACAGTGTGGGTAAATTAACAACAGTGTGGATAAATAAACAACAGTGTGGATAAATAAACAACAGTGTGGTGAAAAAACAACAGTGTGCGTAAATAAACAACAGTGTGGGTAAATAAACAACAGTGTGGGTAAATAAACAACAGTGTGGGTAAATAAACAACAGTGTGGATAAATAAACAACAGTGTGGGTAAATAAACAACAATGTGGTGAATAAACAACAGTGTGGGTGAATAAACAACAGTGTGGGCGAATAAACAACAACAGTCAGTGTGAATAACTCACAGTGGACGAAATCACAAGATTTCTACGACACAACAAATTCCGAACATATAAACACACAGTTAGTCGTCAGATTATCCCCGTCGCACATCAAACAACAGACCGTAAGATTAGCGTATGGCCGGTCTAGTGATATACGATGAGCCATTACGATGACGTAGCACACAGAACTTCTGCGCCTTTTAGATTCCTGATTACTCTTGTGAATGCAGCCTACGACGAACAAAGCACGGTGCAAATGACATAAAGAGATAAAACTGCGGCTTACTTGACGAAGTAGTTCACATTAATGAGTAACATGTAAATAACTTGCGTCAAGCAATTCCAACAATGGTAATGAACAGAACCATTGTGTCGAAAAGCGCAGATCAAGTCTAGACGGTTGAAAGTCGCATTCATAACACTTAATTTGTCAAAAAGGAATTTAACGGCGTACGACTCCGCTTTTTCGGCACAGATGTATTAAGTAGAACATCGTTTTAACTTTAACGCACAAACGTGCAATGGAGAATCAAAATTAATCAGACCCCGAATGCACTTTCTGCAGCGATCGAGAGAACGTGGACTAGGTCCACCATCTTAGGAACGGAAGTCCAACCTGTGAATATCAGGCGAGATTTAAAACCATGGGAATCATAGGAGGAAAAGGTATGTACTAAAGCACACCGAAAAAAAGACAAATTACGCGAAGGCGTTCTCATGACTATAGCATAGGGTTACGATCACAGCTCGGGAATAAAGTGTATTTATTAAATAAGATTTAAAAACATATTTGTTTGTGAGGAGCCAAGGAAGCAGAGGGATTCACGCATGTTTGTAAGGAGCTAAAAAAGGAGATTGATTGACACATGTTTGTAGGAGCCAAAAAAAGGAGAGTGATTGACACATGTTTGTAAGAAGCCAAGAAAGGAGAGTGATTGACACATGTTTGTAAGGACCAAGGAAAGAGAGTGATTGACACATGTTTGTAAGGAACCAAGGAAGGAGCGTGCTTGACACATGTTTGTATGGAGCCAAGGAAGGAGAGTAATTGAAAACTGTTTGTAATGTGCCAAGGAAGGAGAGTGATTGATACATGTTTGTAAGGAGCCAAGGAAGGAGAGTGATTGACACATGTTTGAAAGGATCCAAGGAAGGAGAGTGATTGACACATGTTTGTAACGATCGGAGGAAGGAGAGTAATTGACACATGTTTGTAAGGCGCCAAGGAAGCAGAGTTATTGATACATGTTTGTAAGGAGCCAAGAAAGGTGAGTGATTGATATATGCTTGTAAGGAGCCAAGGAAGGAGAGTAATTGATACATGTTTGTAAGGAGCCAAGAAGGAAGGAGAGTCATTGATACATGTTTGAAAGGATCCAAGGAAGGAGAGTGATTGACACACGTTTGGAAGGATCCAAGGAAGTAGATCGATTGAAACATGTTTGTAAGGGGCCAAGGAAGCAGAGTGATTGACACATGTTTGTAAGGAGCCAAGGAAGGTAAGTGATTGACACATGTTTGTAAAGAGCCAAGGAAGGAGAGTGATGGACACATGTTTGTAAGGACCAAGGAAAGAGAGTGATTGACACATGTTTGTAAGGAACCAAGGAAGGAGCGTGATTGACACATGTTTGTAAGCAGCAAAGGAAGGTGAGTGATTGACACATGTTTGTAAGGTGCCAAGGAAGGAGAGTGATTGACACATGTTTGTAAGGAGCCAAGGAAGGTAAGTGATTGACACATGTTTGTAAGGATTGATGGAAGAAGAGTGACTGACACATGTATGTAAGGTGCCAAGGAAGGAGAGTAATTGATACATGTTTGTAAGCAGCAAAGGAAGGAGAGTGATTGACACATGTTTGGAAGCATCCAATGAAGTAGAGTGATTGACACATGTTTGTAAGCAGCCAAGGAAGTAGAGTGATTGACACATGTTTGTATGGAGCCAAGGAAGGTGAGTGATTGACACATGTTTGTAAGGTGCCAAGGAAGGAGAGTGACTGACACATGTTTGTAAGCAGCAAAGGAAGGTGAGTGATTGACACGTGTTTGTAAGGTGCCAAGGAAGGAGAGTGATTGACACATGTTTGTAAGGAGCCAAGGAAGGTAAGTGATTGACACATGTTTGTAAGTAGCCAAGGAAGGAGAGGGATTGACACATGTTTGTAAGGCGCCAAGGAAAGAAGAGTGATTGATACATGTTTGTAAGGAACCAAGGACGGTGAGTGATTGATATATGTTTGTAAGGAGCCAAGGTAGGAGAGTAGTTGACACATGTTTGTAAGGAGCTAAGGAAGGTGAGTGATTGGTACATGTTTGTAAGCAGCAAAGGAAGTAGTGTGATTGACACATGTTTGTAAGGAGCCAAGGAAGGTGAGTGATTGACACATGTTTGGAAGGATCCAAGGAAGTAGAGTGATTGACACATGTTTGTAAGGAGCCAAGGAAGCAGAGTAATTGATACATTTTTGTAAGGAGCCAAGGAAGGAGATTGATTGATGCATGTTTGTAAGGTGCCATGGAAGGAAAGCGATTGACACATGTTTGTTAAGAGCTAAGGAAGGAGAGTGATTGACACATGTTTGTAAGGAGCCAAGGTAGGAGAGTAGTTGACACATGTTTGTAAGGAGCTAAGGAAGGTGAGTAATTGGTACATGTTTGTAAGCAGCAAAGGAAGTAGAGTAATTGACACATGTTTGTAAGGGCCAAGGAAGGAGAGTCATTGACACATGTTTGTTAAGAGCTAAGGAAGGAGAGTGATTGACACATGTTTGTAAGGAGCCAAGGAAGGAGAGTAATTGACACATGTTTGTAGGATCCAAGGAAGGAGAGTAATTGACAAATGTTTGTAAGGATCCAAGGAAGGAAAGTGATTGACACATGTTTGTTAAGAGCTAAGGAAGGAGAGTGATTGACACATGTTTGTAAGGAGCCAATGAAGGAGAGTGATTGACACATGTTTGTAAGGAGCCAAGTAATGATAGTGACTGACACATGTTTGTAAGGAGCCAAGGAAGGAGAGTGATTGACACATGTTTGTAAGGAGCAAAGCAATGAGAGTGATTGACACATGTTTGTAAGAAGCCAAGGAAGGAGTGTGATTGACACATGTTTGTAAAGAGCCAAGTAATGAGAGTGATTGACACATGTTTGTAAGGAGGCAAGGAAGGTGAGTGATTGACACATGTTTTAAAGGATCCAAGAAAGGAGAGTGATTGCAATATGTTTGTCTTAACTTCCATTGAAGTGAAAGTTTGTGATAGAATGGTACCGAGGAATCCTAGTTAATAGAGAATTGACCATACCAGTGTTCCCAGTATCTAGAGAAATGAGCAGAGCTTACATTGAAACAAAAAGGTCATGCAAAGAATGTTTCTAGATAGATAACTCACATGGAATTTGTAGGAGATACCAGAGAAGATGTAAAGTAGCTGAAATTAGTACTTGTTTCAGCCGATCCTGTGTCTGGACTTATGTTTTAAGCATTAGGGTTTTAGTATCTCCCAGAGAACAACTGTGGGAGTTACTAACTACATACGAAGTAAGGCAACATCTAACCAACCTAATGAAAAGTCTCTACATCAACAGCAGCTGCATAGTCAGAATAGCAGCAGGCTATACGGACCACTTCGAAGTTAGATCAGGTGTTAGACAGGGGTGCGTACTATCCCCCCCCTCTTTTTACTGTTTATTGCATACATGGACTATATATGCAAGTTAGCCAACCCATCAGAGACAGAGAATATCAAGGAGCTTTTATTTGCAGATGATCAGACAGTCATACATGGAAAAATAGAAGACTTACAAGAACACTTAATTAAACTCAACAGCACAGGCACAAAATATAACATGAAAATCAACATCAACAAAACGTAAATCATGAATGTCGTAAAAGAGAAACAGAACATTAACATAACTATAGAAGGCAGACAACTAAAACAGGTAGAGGAAAAACATGGGAAGTTCAGTGACAAACGACAATTCACAAACAGCAGAGATAGACTCAAGCTGTTCATGCATCAAAGTTTGTCAAATCATTGGACAGCTATCACCACTATTGTCCAACAAGGAAATAACTCTAGAGGCAAAACGGGCATTGTACAATACAATCTTTATTCCAAAGTTGTGCTACCAATGCCAGACCTGGACCCTAGATGCGAGAACAATAAGAAAAATAACCTCCACTGAGATTAAATGTGTTAGACGAATGACAGGAAACAGTCTGAGAGTTAAGATCAGAAATGAACAACTGAGAAAAAAGCTATGAATAACCTTTAAGAATAGCCATAGAATATATAAAGAAACAACAGTTAAAATTGTTTGGCCACGTGACAATGCATAGTGATCAAAACACAACACATCGAGCATTCAACAGGCGTTGTGAGAACACCATTCCCACAGGGTCGACCACGAAAAGGGTGGATCGATGGAATATTAGAAGCACTAGGAAACATAACAGCAGCAGAAGCGAACAGAAGAGTAAAAGATGGATTGATGGAATATTAGAAGCACTAGGAAATATAACAGCAGCAGAAGCGAACAGAAGAGTAAAAGATGGATTGATGGAATATTAGAAGCACTAGAAAACATAACAGCAGCAGAAGCGAACAGAAGAGTAAAAGATGGATTGATGGAATATTAGAAGCACTAGGAAACATAACAGCAGCAGAAGCGAACAGAAGAGTAAAAGATGGATTGATGGAATATTAGAAGCACTAGGAAACATAACAGCAGCAGAAGCGAACAGAAGAGTAAAAGATGGATTGATGGAATATTAGAAGCACTAGGAAACATAACAGCAGCAGAAGCGAACAGAAGAGTAAAAGATGGATTGATGGAATATTAGAAGCACTAGGAAACATAACAGCAGCAGAAGCGAACAGAAGAGTAAAAGATGGATTGATGGAATATTAGAAGCACTAGGAAACATAACAGCAGCAGAAGCGAACAGAAGAGTAAAAGACCGCAAATTATATCTCCCCTAGACTCCGAAAGGCAAATGAGGAAAGAAAGAGGAAGAAAAGAAGAATATTAGGGTCTTAGAATAGTCTTGGATTGAACAGAAAGTTATTATATAAAGATTACCAGAGTTAGCAATTATTGGGAAGTACCAACGATCTCCAGAACCATTGGTCTAGTTATAGAGAAGGAGAAGTTGATATATTTCTAGAGATTCTAAAGATTTTGTTCAGATGTTCTACGTGTATTGGAGATTGAGTTGTTCAAGTCATTGTGTTGAATCATTGAATCAGACGTTGGAAGTTATAAAACAGAAAGGTGGATAGAGCAATGATGTTTCAGAAATATCAGCGGCACAAGAATTCATAGTTTATTTAAAGAGGATTAGAAGCTAACCACTTAGATTGTCAAGGGAACTTTACATAAGATCTCCAGGGTTACTTGTCATAAAGATCGCTGATAGGCTCGATATTGTAACACGCAACGAACTTGTAGGATAGAAGAGCATTGCTGACTTTGTATATTGTTTTCAGGTCTTATTATCGCGAATACTCAAGAGCTTATAGATGTTGTAATACACAAATTGCCAATTGTCAGTTTACTTAAGTGTGATAAATATGTTGTGGTGTTGAGAGTATCCCTCTCATGTGATAACTCACTTTGACGACAAGAGACAAGATTAGCAATGATAAATTAACAATTGTATATGGTTTACTGTTAGATGTTTAGGTGGAAGTGAAGTGTTGCCATGCTGTGTCATTATTCTGTCAATCAAAAACGTCGTCCTCTTCTTCCTTTGTTCCACAGCTCAACCAACTGTGATCTCAACTGGTTGTAGTGGAGGGGACCATTTTCCTTTAAAAGCCACGCTTTGATTTTATCTTTTGTGATTGATGAAGTTGCAACTTTTTCTCGTTGCTCTAAAACAGTATGATTGGATACATTATCTATTACCAAGCATAACGGTCTATGCTCGGTGGCCAGAATAATGTTTTCTGTCCAATCCTTGATCATATGCCCATTCATATCAGATTGGTAGTCCCAACACATTTCTGTGAGAAACAAGATCTGCTTGATTGACACATCTATTCTCTCCCTCCACCCATCATGTGCTATTATAATACGCTGCCCTTTTCTGCTAGTTATTTCTCTTTTCTTTTTTCTGTCAAGTGATTGCCTTCCTTCTCAAATGTATGTTGAGCATTAACCCACATTTTATCCAAATATATAAATCTGTCACATTCCATTCTCTGATTGGCCACAGGTGATTGTTTCGTGAAGCAATCAATCGTGGCTCTTCACAAACAATTATTCTGCTGCAAGCAGATTATCAAAAAGAGTAACCAGTGCTTTTACAACCTTCCACACAGAAAATTTTTAAAACATTGAATATGGCTTTCCAGTAGTAACTTAACTTTCAGAGTAGTCAGTCGCTGGACACAGACATCCTGAGAAGAGGATCGGAGCACCTATGAACATGTTCGGAGTGCAATCATGATGACCCTCAAATAACTCAATGACGTAACTTTCAGTTTGCGGAGAGTAACAAGTTGATCTCCCTGAAACATTTTCAAAAACCTCACCTCAACCTAATAACATCTTTGTCACAATTATTCCCTCCCATTTGTCTTCCCTAATTGATGGTAACTTTGTTAGATTGAAAGTCCAGTCTAATCCTCCAGATGAAAGATTCAACCTACACCTAGCGCGTGCTGTGTTCTCTTCGCTTGTTCTTGGATGCTGTGGTATCATCTGCTACTCTTTGATTCCTTGCAGAAATGTCTGTACATTATGAAAGCAACTTCTTGCATTGTGATGAATTCACACTTTAAATTTATAATGGTTTAGAACATTGAGAAAACTCACTGTTTTAGTGCTTCAGAAAAATAAACTATAGCTTGAAAGTAATAGGTCTTTAGTCTGAGCATTAACGGCATTGAACTTGCTCTACATGATGTTGGCAAGGTCAATTGCCAAGTTCACGGAAAGCTATTTGATATTTTCCAAGATTGCTTTTCCACTTAAAAATTGAAAGTGTGTACTTTATTGAACGGATGATGGGGTGGGGAGAGATTGAAATTAACACCAATAAAGGTCTGCCCTTATTAAAGCCTCTTGTGAAGACAGTCTGTATAACCGAAATCCTACACTAGACGACTTTTATAATAGATTTTATAAAGTATTGTATCCAATTCGCGGCAAATCTAAGAGTGCATGAAAAATTTCACATTAATACATCAAGCAGTTTTCGTTCAAATTGATTTTGAGTTTGGACAAACATTGTTAAATGGACTATAGCAACTGTCGGATTAGTGATGTGTATATTTGTCGTTTGTTAAATAATTATTCGATTTCTTACTCCTGAAAAGGTTCTGCCGCATTATCCTCATTGTGTTACAATGACAGTGTTTCCATTATTAATGACCTCGGGGATTTCCAGTCTGCGGACACAGCCGCTCACGAGCTAGGTCACAGGTGAGTTCAGTTTCTTTCATCTGCAGCTTTTACGTCCATTTTGACTGATTATTTCCGTCTAAAACGATCTATTGTATAAACACAACATATGTACTACTGAAATAATAATTTATATTGACTCTATATCTGCACTTACAATTTAACATAACTGTAATTGCACTTTCCACATTTGCACCATCTAAGAACCAGTTTAAGTCCGTCATCACGGAAGAATCACATCTTCTTTTAGCCCAGTAAACTACGATTAACCTGTTGGTCACACACTGTACACCAAATGGTGTGTTCCTGAGCTCAGTATTATTATCAACAGTATGGTGTCCAATACCGCTTTGCTTTGAAGTGCTCATGTAGACGTCATTTAGAAAACAGAATGTCTTCGTATATCGGAACGTTCTGAAAGTAGATGAAATCTTCAGCAAACTGTTTAACAATCTTTATTGTATATCATCCACACTGTTCAGACCTGTCCATCAAACTTGTTGATAGAAGTGCAGCTGTGAAATTATTCGGAGATTTCTGTAGCAATTTTCTGCCGTAAGTCATGAGCTTATCTTTGATTGCCAGACTTACTGTTTTATTCTAGAATGTAATTACCTTGACTGTCACTGACATTTTGGTTGTAGTGACTCGAGTGCTCTCCCTGCCTGCTCGTAACCTGCATTTATAGTGACGTATGTGGCCCACTCACAGCAAGATGATGACGTAACAACATTCACAAATACGGCACGAAATTTAAAACAGAAACAGTGTCATTTTAGGGGAGAGTCATTTTGTTTGACATCCTTCCCTATTCTTATTCTTCTTTCATTCCTCATTTGCCTTTCAGCGTTGAGAGGAGATATATATTGCGGTCTTTTGCTCTTCTATTCGCCTCTGCTACTATATTTCCTTGTGCTTATAATTTTCCGTCAATCCATCTTTTCCGTGGTCGACCCTTGAGTTTGGTGTTCTCCCAATATTTGTTGAAGGCTCGTCGTGTTGTGTTTTAATCACTCTGTCTTGTCACATGGTCAAACTATTTTAGCTATGGTTTCTTTATATATTCTATGGCGGGGGCTATTCCTAGCTTTTTTCTCAGTTGTTCATTTCTGATCTTATCTTTCAGTCTGTTTCCATTCATTCGTCTAACACATTTCATCCCAGTAGAGATTTCTTGTTGTTCTTGCACCAAGTGTCCAGGTCTGGCATCGGCAGCACGACGTTGGGATGAATATTGTATTGTAGAGTGCCCTATTTGTCTCTAGAGTTATTTCCATGTTGTACAATAGTTGTTACAGCTGCCGAATCATTGACAAGCTTTGATGCTTCTTGAGTCTATCTCTGCTGTTTGTGAATTGTTGTTTGTCTCTAGATTTCTTAGGTATTTAAATTCCTCTAATTATTTCAACAAATAAAACAGCGTGTTAGGCAAGGTTGCGTGCTGTCACCAGATTTGTTTAATATTTATAGTGAGATTATAAAGAGATTCATAAAGGGCATGCCTGAAATAACTATTGGAGGTCATTATATAAATAATCCAAGGTTTGCTGATGATACAGTCTTAATCGTTAAGAGTAAAAATGAGTTACAAAAAATGGTAGACATTATAGCGAAAAAAAGCAAAAATAAACGACTCCGCCTTAATAGCAAAATGACAGAAGTAATGGTGACAACAAAGTAAAAGTAATCACCACAGTGCAAAATAAAGACAAGTGGAACAATATTAAAGCAGGTAAATGAATTTAAATATTTGGGAACTTTGTTTAACCTCAGACGGAAGATGTACAACAGAGGTGCACTGCAGACTGTCTCAGGAAAAAACAGCTTTCCAAAAATTTGGGAGGATACTATATAATCCATTTTTGACAATCATAATTAATTACCGGGCCTACTGGCGTAGGTGATCATGTCTCTCCACAACTTTCTATCTCGGCAGCTATTTATCATTTCTGTTGTTGACCTTCTGCCAAGCCATTCTCTTAAGCTGTCTGTTATTTTTTCTCTTTGCTTCCCTCTATCTCTTCGTCCTTCAATTTTTCCAGTTGTTACAATATATTCCAGTTGTTCTCTTCTCATTACATGGCCAAACAATAATGATTGTTTCTTCCTAATATTGAAAATAATTAACTCCCTTTTTGATTTGACCTCTCTCAGAACATATTCATTACTCTTTTTAGCTGTCCATGGTACTCTCAACATTCTTCTGTAAAACCACATTTCTACAGAATCCACTGATTTTCTTGTCTGTTGTCCTATTGTCCATGATTCGCATCCATATGTTAAGACTGGCTCTACATAACTTTTAAGAACTCTTTTTCTTGTTTCTATTGTCAAAAATGGATTGCTTAGTATCTTCCTCATTTTTTGGAAATCTGCTTTTGCCTGAGCCATTCTGCATCTCACCTCTTTTGTACATCTTCCGTCTGTGGTTAACAAAGTTCCCAAATATTTAAATTCATTTACCTGTTTTAATACTGTTCCAATTGTCTTTATTTTGCACTGAGGTGATGTCTTTTTCTTTGTTGTTACCATTACCTCTGTCTTTTTGCTATTAAGGCTGAGTCCTTTATTTTTGCTTTCTTTCACTATAATGTCCAACATTTCTTGTAACTCATTTTCACTCTTAGCGATTAATACTGTATCATCAGCATACCTTAGATTATTTATATTTTGACCTCCAATTGTTATTACAGGCATGTCCCTTATGGATCTTAAAATAATCTCACTATAAATATTAAACAAATCTGGTGACAGCACACAACCTTGTCTAACACCCTGTTTTATTTGTTGCGTGCTTTGATATTGCGCAAGGCATCTTCCACTTCTTCTCTGAGCATTTCTGGTCCTTCTCCATTATCCTTAATATTTACTTCCGTTCGTTCATCATTATACAGATCTTTAATGTATTCTGTCCATCGTTCCTTTATGTTTTCTTGACATAGACAATAGAAACAAGAAACAATTGACAATAGAAACAATAAAATAGTTCTTAAATTTTATGAAGAGCCAGTTTTAACATATGGATGTGAACCATGGACAATAGACAAGAAAATTACTGGTGTCTGTAGAAATATGGTTTTACAGAAGAATGTTTGGAATACCATGGACAGCTAAGAAGAGCAATGAAGATGTTCTGAAAGAGGCCAAAGAAAAAAAGAGAGCTAATTTCCAAAATTAATGAATGCTTGCGCAGAATAAAGGGATGGAAATGGCAGGACAAAGTCACAAACGTGGAATTATGGAAATGTACCGGTCAAATACCAGTTGATAAAGAAATACAGCGAAGACGATGGCGATGGATAGGACACACACTACGGAAACCAACTGAGAGTATTACACAACAGGCCCTTTTTTGGAATCCCCAGGGGAAAAGACAAAGAGGAAGACCAAGGAATTCTTGGAGAAGACAGATTGAAGCAGAGATGAAGATGATGGGGAAGACATGGAATGATCTTAAAAGAATTGCAAAAAACAGAACGACTTGGAAAGTGTTTGTTGAAGACCTATGCTCCACTGGGAGCAAAAAGGTAGAAGAAGAATTTCCAAAATTAGGAAGAAACAATCATTTTTTGGCCACGTAGTGAGAACAGAACAACTGGAATATATTGCAGCAACTTGAAAAATTGAGGGACGATGAGTTAGAGGAAAACAAAGAGAAAAAAATAACAGACAGCTTAAGAGAATGTCTTGGCAGCAGGTCAACAAAAGAAATGATAAATAACTGTCGAGATCGAAAGTTGTGGAGAGACATGATCACCTACGCCAGCAGGCCCAGTACTTGATGATGATGAATTGTTTTAGTTGCCTGCCTTCTCTAGTTATGTTTATGTTCTATTTCTCTTATTCGATATTTATCTCTGTAAACTCTTCAGATCCTAAGATAACTAGCCTTATTCTAACCACACAGCATTTCAGCGAGACACGATGGTGATGGCAACAACTGTCAGTCAAGGGACGCTTTCATCATGCAAGTAGGATTGTACACGCTATCATCGAGCAACAAGCTGAACCCATTCAGGTTCTCAAACTGCAGCATCGATTATTTCACCAGCTTCATCGACAGTAAACTTCAAACAGGGTAAGTTCGATTACTTCTCTTTGTATCATTTCATGTTTCAAAGTTTCACACTTATCACGCAAGTTATCAACTCTCTGTTTAACTTACTTTGCTATAATAATGATCATCGGTTTTCTATTAAGTAAATAAACGCAGTCTAAATGTGGGCTGAGTAATTAAACAATAGAAAACGTGTTACAGGAATACCAATTATCTAAGCAGTTTAGAAGGGTGCACTGGCACAACATTATTTTATCAAAGCTGTAAAGAGCTACAGAGGAGCTCCACTCGTTGTCTCATTGGCTCAACAATACAATCAAAGCTGTATAGAGCTACAGACGAGCTCCACGCGTTGTCTCATTGGCTCAACAATACAAACAAATCTGTATAGAGTTTCAGACAAGCTCCACGCATTGTCTCATTGGCAGTTCTTTTGTAGTCCATTTGTCTAACCACTGAGCTATCGCGGCTCCACATCCTTACAAGATGTAAAAGTATATAGAAGGATAGATGTAGCTTCTGATCATCATCTTCTGATAGCCACACTTAAAATTAAACTAAAAATATATACAACGAATAAGGGTAAAAAGTATTTCAATGTAGGGTTTCTTAAAGAACAAGGAATTAAAGATAAATTCGCAGTCACAATATCAAACAAATACCAAGTGATCCAACAACTAGAAAATACAATAAATATAGAAGATCTTTGGAAACAGGTAAAAGATATAGAAAGAGACATGCGAAGAAACACTAGGGAAAAGAGAACGCCAGAATAAGGCGTGAATGACAGCAGAGACCCTGGATAAAAAGAAAGAAAGAACAAGAAAGCAGACATAAATAAAATAAAAACGAGAAGTAATAAAGCCAAGACACAGGAAGCTTACACAGAGGTGAATAAAGAAGTGAGAAAATGCATTAAAAAGGATAAGAAGAAATATATAGATGAACTAGCTAAAGGGGCAGAAGTAGCAGCAAATAAAGGGAATATTAAAGAACTGTACAACAGGACAAAGAAATATTAAGTGGAAAATACAAACAGATCAATGCCTTTATTAAAGATAAGAAAGGAAATATGATTAGTAATATAATGGAACAAATGGAGAGATGGAAAGAGCACTTTGAAGAACTTTTGAACAAACCCGGCTCAAATAATCCTCCAGATATACTACCGGCAGAAGAAAAGTTACACGTCAACTGTGGAAAACCAAGCAAAGAAGAAATAATGAAAGCCATCAATCTATTAAAATTTTGTAAAGCCACAGGACCAGATGATATTCCTTCGGAAACCATCAAAGAAAATATTAACACCTCTACCAAGATGTTACATAATCTATTAGATAAAATTTGGGAGAGCAAAGAAATACATAAAGACTGGAAAGAAGGTTATATGATTAAACTACCAAAGAAAGGAAGTTTACAGGAGTGCACAAATTATAGGGAAATTATGCTACTATCAGTGCCAGGAAAAATATTAAGCAGAATCATTCTGGAGAGACTAAAAGAGGTCATAGAGAAACATTTGAGAGATGAACAAGCAGGTTTTATGAAGAACAGATCATGTGCTGATCAAATACTACTCTACGTATAATAGTTGAACAAAGTTTAGAACTAAAATCACCACTTTATATTGGATTCATAGATTACGAAAAGGCATTTGATAGTTTAGACAGAAGGATTCTTTGGAAGTTGCTGAGTCATTACGGGATCCTCATAAGGTTTATTAACCTGATAAAAACAATGTATGAAGGAACGAAATATAGTGTGGTGCATGAAGGACAGCTTACAGAAGCATTTGAAATAAGAACAGGAGTAAGGCATGGATGCCTTCTGTCTCCATTTCTCTTTCTACTGGCCATAGATTGGATTATGAAAATAACTCAAAACAACCGGAATGGAATCCAGCGGTCACTGACCAAACAACTTGATGATTTAGACGTTGCTGATGACATAGCTCTCCTATCACATAGCCATCAACAGATGCAGGATAAAATGAGCATATTGATGAGAGATCACAACTGCTGGGACTTTGAAGATTAATAGAGATAAGACCAACATTATGAGAATTAATACAGTTGGCAATAACCAATAAAACTAGGAGAAATACCTCTGCTAGACGTACAATCTTATATATATATATATATATATATATATATATATATATATATATATATATATATATATATATATCTGGGCAGTAATATAGATAAAGAGGGAGGAACAGAAAATGATACCAAAATAAGGATATCAACAGCAAGAGCAGCTTTCATTGCACTGCGAAACATATGGAAATCCAAAGAAATTAGGTTAAATACAAAAATAAAAATTTTCAACTCCAATGTTAAGTCGGTCCTATTATATGGCTGTGAAAAATGGAAAACAACAAAATTGACAATCGCGAAGATACAGACTTTCATTAATGGATGCTTACGCAGAATAAAAGGATGGAAATAGCAGGACAAAATCACTAACATAGAATTATGGAAATGTACCAGTCAAATACCAGTGGATAAAGAGATACAGCGAAGACGATGGCGCTGGAAAGGACACACACTACGGAAGCCAACTGAGAGTATTACACAACAGGCCCTTTTTTGGAATTCCAAGTGGAAAAGACAAAAAGGAAGACCAAGGAATTCTTGGAGAAGACAGATAGAAGAAGAGATGAAGATAATGGGGAAGACAAGGAAAGATCTTAAAAGAATGGTAAGAAACAGAACGACTTGGAAAATGTTTGTTGAAGACCTATGCTCCACTCGGAGCTAAAGTGGTAGAAGAGGAGGAAGAATCAGAGAAGGGGAAAAATGTAGAAGGTTTTATTTTAAGTACAGTCAGACGCGAAGTGAGATTTGCTCAGGCGATGGCTTTGAGAGCCTGTACCTTAGGAGGCGATGGCCATGTCAGGCTTACCAACCTCTTTTAGTTGCAGGTTAATATTTGGACGAGCTGGAGCTCTAAAATGTTTATCAGTGTTATCAGTTAAGTATTGTAAATAGGTTACGCTCATGCAGCTAAATTGAGAGCAAATGTTATCGAGAGGCAGTCACCAAACCTCCACAGTGTTAATGTTATTTATTCCAGGGACTTTTGTCAAATTAAGAGTCGACCATGTAAAAATGTTAGTTTAAGAGTTGTTCAAGGGTAGAACTACGGCTCCAGTATAAACTCAAGACAGTTATTTGAGTTAGCGTAATGAGCCGATTTCAGCCAGACTAAGAAGAACTTTCCTGTATGGACGGTTAGAGAGTGAAAGTGATAGAGGCACATTTGTGAAGCTCAGTGTCAGAAATCTATTAGTACATGTGAGCAACCGAGAACCAGGTTGTTGGCTGAATTTTAAACTGCTGTGTTCATTTACAAACTATTCATGAATAAACTCGAGTCATGTTTTAAGATTGGATTTCCTTGAATAGTATAACCTCGTCAGTGTTTGAGTCCCCATCAAGGCCAGCTCCTTGTCGTGGGGATGGGGCTTAACAGTCACCAGGGACTGAAAACCAAGACTGGCCAGGCCTTCCTACACCCGTGCAAGACCACAGTCTGCTCTAGCAATTTTAAGTGCTGAAGTCGGAGGCAACCAGCCAAAAGGCGCACTACAAAAATCAGGATGCCACGCACTCACGCCAATGGGAAGCATGCCTATAACTGCAAATCGATATGGCACTCGCCCTGTGATGGACACTCAGGCAGGTGCAGCGCCGGGCCCTCAGCCTCGAAAGGGCCCAACCTATATTACTGGATGTCCTTCTCAATCGCTCTGTGGAGTCAGGGGGCGAGAGAATAGAGTTACTGGCCAACCCAAAATAAGACCACTCAAAATAATGCACTGGAATGCTGAAGGCATCAACAGCAAAAGAGATGGGTACAGTAAAAAGATAGAATTAGAAAATATCCTGCATGAAGAACAAGTAAGCATATGCTGTTTGCAGGAAACCCATCTAAACAACGACATAGCCTTGAAGATTAGGGGATACCAGTGCTACCGATCTGACAGGAAAAACAGACAAAAGGGCGGAATACTGACTCTTGTAAGGAACAACATTAATGCATGTCAGATTGAAGTGTATATGGATGGGGCGGAATATCAAATACTGCACCTCAGGACAGGAAATACAGACTTCCATCTACTAAACTACTACTGTCCGAGTGACCGCCCACTAGCACTAGACACAATTACATTAAAAGAAAGAATAATTGTATGTGGAGACTTTAACAGCCATTCACAGAGCTGGGGCTATGAAGATATGGACAAGAGAGGTGAAGAACTTGAAAATTGGCAGGATGACAATGGGCTTATACTATTAAACCAGGCAACAGATCCACCAACATTCTATTCCAGATCATGGCATACCACATCTACACCAGACCTTGCTTTCCATTCACCAGACCTGGATTGGAATATCACACGTATTGTTGGGAAACAACTTGGAGGCAGCGACCACCGACCTGTCTTTTTAGTGGTGCAAAATGAGGCCGTCAGGGAGAGCAGCACTCTCTCCAGATGGAATTACAAAAAGGCAGACTGGAAAATGTATCAACATTACACCAGTGTACTGACTAAAGATCTAAATACAGACAGAGACATCAACAAAATAGTTGATGAATTCAGTAGACTAATAATACAAGCTGCCAGTGAAACAATACCCAGAGGGGCACGGAAACACTACAAACCATACTGGAATAGTGAACTAGAGCAACTGCACAATGACATGGAAACATCTCGAAAACAAGCAGAAAATAACCCCTGCCAGGAACACCACAATAACTATCAGCATGCTAAAGCCAAATTTCAATGGGCTAAACTACAAGCCAGACGGAGAAGTTGGAAAGAGAAAACAGAGTACATGAATCTAGAACGAGACACAAGAAAAGTGTGGAAGCTTGTAAAACAGCTGAATGATGAGGGTACAGAAGGGAACACAAAAATTACACTGAAGAAGGATGGAAACATTCTAACAGGTAAACATGCAGCAAATCACTTTGCAGACTCCTTTGCAAATGACAACAATATTGAAATTAGCCTAGAGAAACGTCAAGAGACCCGTCTAAAACAACAAAATGCAAGACAAGAAGAGACTGCACATGAAGTCATGGAAATACCCATTACACAAAGAGAGCTAGAGCTGGCAATATCCAAATTAAAAATGAAAAAGTCACCAGGTAGTGATGGAGTGTCTAATGAAATGATTAAGAACTTGGGAACTGCAGCTAAAGCAAAACTACTGCAGATCTACAACATTTGCTGGATCACAGGTAAAGTGCCACAGGCATGGAGAGAAGCAATTATGATACCATTACTAAAGCCAGGAAAAGATGGTTCAATGACATCCAGCTATAGACCAATCAGCCTTACAAGCTGTTTGTGTAAAACAATGGAACGTATAATCAATCTCAGACTGCAGTGGTACCTGGAAAGTGAAAATCTCCTTGTCCCACAACAAGCAGGCTTTAGACAGTGTTACTCTACCGAAGATCAGGCAACCTATCTTTCCCAGGAAATTGAGGATGCGTTTCAAGAAAAGAAACTGGTACTAGCAGCATGGATAGACCTAAAGAAAGCATTTGATAAGGTATGGAAGGAAGGGCTTTTGAAGAAACTGAGAAATTATGGAGTAAATGGCAGGATGTACAAATGGGTCAAAGCATACCTGCATAACAGGAGAGCCAGAGTGCAACTGGATGGTCTTAAGAGTAAGAAGGTCTTACTGCGCCAGGGCGTTCCACAGGGAGGGGTACTATCTCCAACACTTTTTCTGATCTACATCAATGACCTAGTTACTGAACTACCACATGGTATCAAAGTGGCAATGTATGCAGATGACTTGGTAATGTGGTGCACAGAGGAGTATGCAACAGTGGCCTCCAAATTGTTACAAAGTGCTATGAATGCACTGAATTCATGGACAAATAGATGGTGTATCAGCATCAATACAGACAAATGCAGTACTACACTTTTCACTCTTTCCCCAAAACAAAAAGCAGGAGCCATCTATATAAACAATGAGCCTGTGAAAGAAGACATACAGGCTACGTATCTCGGAGTTACATTTGATAACAAACTATCTTGGAAACAGCAGATAAATAAGGCAACCCAAAAAGCAAGGAGAAAATTGGCTATTCTAAGAAAGCTGTGTGGAACTACGTGGGGTGCGAGTGGGAAAATACTCAGTAAAGTTTACCAACAGAGTATACGCCCACATTTAGAATATGGATCATCTGCATGGTGTTCAGCATCAAACACCACACTTCAAGAACTGGATAAAGTACAAAACCAGGCACTTAGGGTCATCACAGGAGCAATGAAATCAACACCAATATTAGAGATGGAGAAATTGTGGAGGATACCAGCACTGAGAGAACGGAGGGACACAAAGGTGCTGATACAGGCAGAAAAATTTGCTTGCATGCCGAGACATCCAATGAAGGACCGATTCCAAAATCTTGCATTGGGACGACTTAAGAGAAGCAGTTTTATCCACCAAGCCAAGCGTATTAGTAGACAAACACCAGACATGCCAAGAGCTGTTAACCCCCTACTGCCCATACCAGAACAGACTCCCTGGACAGAGGAATCTGGATTATCAGTTCAAATACGGACAGAAGTGAAAGGAATAGTTGATAAAGAGGAACAGAATAGTCTACAGCGAAAAACAATAACTCTCAGTTTCCTGGATGAAGAATACCCACAAGACCTATGGATTCGTGTGTATACAGATGGATCAGCACAGAATGCAGTAAAAAATGGGGGAGCAGGTGCATATATAGAATACCCAAATAACACTAGGGATATGAATAAAATAGCAACAGGGAAATATTGTCACAATTATGATGCAGAAATACAAGCAATAAAGTTAGCAATAGAAAAACTGCTGAACATTAATCTTAGCCCACAGCCTGTAGTGTTTTTGACAGATGCAAGATCAGTACTCCAGGCACTACAATCCAGAAAATTACCACATCTGCAGACCTTATTGACTGAACTCTGCAAGCACCACAGGGTTGCCCTGCAGTGGATCCCATCTCACTGTGGAATACCAGGAAATGAGAAAGCAGATCAGTTGGCAAAGGAAGGTTCAACAGGCACACAACTAGATACACCTGTTACATACCATCATAAGAAACAGATAATCAAATCAATCAGAGGACCACAAGCCCCAAATCAGGATGCCTTTTATAATATGAATAGATATGAACAAGTTATCATTATACGTCTCAGAACAGGACACAATCGACTCCATAGTCACATGTATACAAAATTCAAGATCGGCACCTCAACTACTTGTACATGTGGACAGGCGCCCCAGACTGCTGAACACATACTTCAAGACTGCACTGAATATAGTAGACTGAGGAAAATCCATTGGCCCATAGATACAACACTACAGACAAAACTATATGGGCCACTGCAAGAATTACAAAAGACAGTAACATTTATACAGGAAACGACATTGCAGATATAGACAATGCTTCAGGCGAACGAAAGATAGATAGATAGATAGTGTTTGAGTGTATATGGCATAGTGAGGAACGAACACTGAGGCGGTAAAGAAAGTTCTGGTCCACAGGTTCAGTGAGGCCGGAACAGCTGAAACATCAACGTGAAGTACATTATTTGCTGATATCACGTATGGACGCGAAGTCGTGTCCTGGCCATTCATGGTTCACCGTTTTAACGTCACGGTGCAGCACCTGGCAGACATGAGACAGATAAACAGATTCACCAACAGGCATTAGAGTGTTGCAAGTGGAGAAAGGGTTAGTCAGCGCCTGTTGGTCGAGGTGAGCAGGTTGACAGAATCAAATCAATTCCAGTCAGCAACCCATCAAGTGAAATGAATGAGAAGGTGTGGCATTCAAGTCTCATTCAGTTTCGTTCTGATAATAATGTTCATTTCAACGAACATCTGAACAGGGTATAAGAGGAAAGGCGGTGACATGGTTTGTCACAAGAAATATTGACGTGCGTACAAAGCACTAAGTAGTAAAGGTGGTGACAAGGTTTGTCACAAGAAATATTGACGTGCGTACAAAGCACTAAGTAGTAAAGGTGGTGACACGGTTTGTCACAAGAAATATTGACGTGTGTTCAAAGCACTAAGTAGTAAATGTGGTGACACTGTTTGTTACAAGAAATATTGACGTGCGTACAAAGCACTAAGTAGTAAAGGTGGTGACACGGTTTGTCACAAGAAATATTGACGTGTGTTCAAAGCATTAAATAGTAGTAAAGGTGGTGACACGGTTTGTCACAAGAAATATTGACGTGCGTACAAAGCACTAAGTAGTAAAGGTGGTGACACGGTTTGTCACAAGAAATATTGACGTGTGTTCAAAGCACTAAGTAGTAAAGGTGGTGACACGGTTTGTCACAAGAAATATTGACGTGCGTACAAAGTACTTAGTAGTAAAGGTGGTGACACGGTTTGTCACAAGAAATATTGACGTGCGTACAAAGCACTAAGTAGTAAAGGCGGTGACACGGTTTGTCACAAGAAATATTGACGTGTGTTCAAAGCACTAAGTAGTAAAGAAAGTGGGTGACGTTTGTGAAGATCTACAGAGGAGTCCAACTTGGTTCATAGACTCAACATTACAATAAAATGTGTAGACAGTTACAAACGGTCCCTAGTCAACAGTTGAAGTTATCTCATACACAATTTTGTGATAGTGTTACAGCCACAGAATATTTATTGAAATAGTTCCTAAGGGCATATTGTATACATTAATCATTCTCTCAACTTGTTTACTTACGACTTCTTATAGGAAATATGAAGCACAACTTGGAAACACTCTCAAAAACACTTGCACACTAAATGTTCATTATCCTAATTCACTTGTTCTGTCTACTGCTCTATCAATTACTTAAGTCACTAATATCATTACTACTCTCTAGTCTGTTCCCTAACTTCTCAACTAACTTAAAGATTCCTAACTACTTGAATCTTGTGTCTACTACTTGGAGATTTCTAACTTTCTGAAAACCTAACTTAAAACTATAAAGTACTGTCTAACTGACTGTCTTCTGCAGTTCGGCCGAAGCCGGACTAAGCTTACCTAGTTTACATTTCTGACTGCTGAAATTTTCTCCTAACTTTACTTCCTAATTTGCGGGCCTAACGTAACTTAAAACCTATTGTGTCGAAGGTTAAATACTCTACATCAGTTTTCGCGTGGAATATCTGCAGCTAATGAAATCATTGCAATTGTCGCGAAGTGACAACTTGCAATTGTCGCTAAGCTGACCATTCTGTGACTTCCACCTCCAAACTTGATCGTTCTGTGACTTCTGCCTCAAAATTGTCCAAAGGAGCTGTTTGTGACTTCAACATACCCTTTGGTCAGTTTGACCTCTCCTGAGTTTCAAAATAATGTTTACTTCATGACTTTGACCTGTCCTGGAAGTTATTTGTCAGCCTATTTAACGGACGGTCAAGCCATGCGCTTATTCCCACTTCCACAACAACTGCATAGGGAATGTTTATTCTCCTTAAATTGGTTATGTTCGAGTATTTGTCTGCACCCGTTCCTTCCTTAGTCCTCTGTGGGTTGTACACCACCCACTATGAACTTTCCATGAGCACAACTTGTTATTCTGTCTCTAAAACTAATGACCGTTATTCTATGCTTCAGTTATAATCTATTAAGAAATGGGTACTGGCAGAGAAAACTGCAACATAATTTCATTAACCTATACTGTTACAATAGACAATGTGAGCAATAAAACAAAAATAATTATGTTGTTTTGTATACCTATATCTCGATGGTTAGCTCTCAAATATTGTTTCGCTGTGTCGTCATCTGACCTTGGAAATACGTTTGTCGCACATTAATAGTAGGTAGCTAGCAAGTGTATATCAATAATGTTAACCTCAGATGGTAGATGTACAACAGAGGTGAGATGGTAGATGTACAACAGAGGTGAGAGGGTAGATGTACAATAGAGGTGAGATGGTAGATGTACAACAGAGGTGAGATGGTAGATGTGCAACAGAGGTGAGATGGTAGATGTGCAACAGAGGTGAGATGGTAGATGTGCAATAGAGGTGAGATGGTAGATGTACAACAGAGGTGAGATGGTAGATGTATAACAGAGGTGAGATGGTAGATGTGCAACAGAGGTGAGATGGTAGATGTGCAACAGAGGTGAGATGGTAGATGTGCAACAGAGGTGAGATGGTAGATGTACAACAGAGGTGAGATGGTAGATGTACAACAGAGGTGAGATGGTCGATGTGCAACAGAGGTGAGATGGTAGATATGCAACAGAGGTGAGATGGTAGATGCGCAACAGAGGTGAGATGGTAGATGTACAACAGAGATGGGATGGTAGATGGGGAACAGAGGTGAGATGGTAGATGTACAAAAGAGGTGAGATGGTAGATGTACAATAGAGGTGAGATGGTAGATGTACAATAGAGGTGAGATGGTAGATGTACAACAGAGATGAGATGGTAGATGTGCAATAGAGGTGAGATGGTAGATGTGCAACAGAGGTGAGATGGTAGATGTGCAACAGAGGTGAGATGGTAGATGTGCAACAGAAGTGAGATGGTAGATGTGCAACAGAGGTGAGATGGTAGATGTACAACAGAGGTCAGATGGCAGATGTGCAACAGAGGTGACATGGTAGATGTGCAACAGAGGTGAGATGGTAGATGTGCAACAGAGGTGACATGGTAGATGTGCAACAGTGATGAATGGTAGATGTGCAACAGAGGTAAGATGGTAGATGTACAACAGAGATCAGATGGTAGATGTGCAACAGAGGTGAGATGGTAGATGTGCAACAGAGGCGAGATGGTACATGTACAACAGAGGTGAGATGGTAGATGTGCAACAGAGGTGAGATGGTAGATGTACAGCATAGGTGAGATGGTAGATGTACAACAGAGGTGAGAGGGTAGATGTACAACAGAGGTGAGATGGTAGATGTACAACAAAGGTGAGATGGTAGATGTGCAACAGAGGTGAGATGGTAGATGTGCAACAGAGATCAGATGGTAGATGTGCAACAGAGGTGAGATGGTAGATGTGCAACAGAGGTGAGATGGTAGATGTACAACAGAGGTGAGATGGTAGATGTGCAACAGAGGAGAGATGGTAGATGTGCAACAGAGGTGAGATGGTAGATGTGCAACAGAGGTGAGATGGTAGATGTATAACAGAGGTGAGATGGTAGATGTACATCAGAGGTGAGATGGTAGATGTGCAACAGAGTTGAGATGGTAGATGTGCAACAGAGGTGAGATGGTAGATGCGCAACAGAGGTGAGATGGTAGATGTACAACAGAGGTGAGATGGTAGATGTACAATAGAGGTGAGATGGTAGATGTACAATAGAGGTGAGATGGTAGATGTACAACAGAGATGAGATGGTAGATGTGCAACATAGGTGAGATGGTAGATGTCCAAGAGTAGTGAGAAGCAGAATAGCTGAAACAAAAAAAATGTCAACAAATGAGGAAGATACTGTGTAATCAATTTTTTATAGTGTGAACAAGAAAAACATTTATTACATGTTACATAAAACCAATTTTAACATGCGGATGTGAATCATGGACGATAGGATAACAGACAAGAAAATAACTGAAGGCAGCGGAATTATGGTTTTACAGAAGAATGTTGAGAATGCCATGCACAGCTAAGAAGTGTTATGAACACATTTTAAAACAAGCAGAAAGCAAAAAGAGAGCTCATTTCCAATGTTAGGAAGAAATAATCACCATTTTCCGGCCATGAAATGAAAAGGGAAGACCTGGAATATATAGCGACAACTGCGAAAATTGAGGAACGAAGATCTATTGAGTTATTGAGTTATTGAGTTATTGAGTTATTTGCGGGTCATCATCATTGCACTCCGAACATAACGAAGTACTAGAGAAAAGCAAAGAAAATATATACCAGAGAGCTGAAGAGAATGGCATGGCAAACATCATTAACAGAAATGATACATAACTTTGGTATCGAGAGTTGCGGAGGTACATGATCACCTTCGCCAGGAGGCATAGTGCTTAAAAACAATAGTGAAAAGTCTCCATCACGCCAAGTGTCGTATAGGGAACATGGTGTTAGTGACCATAATTTGTAGGTACCTTCGGATCTTGAATTTTTGGGCAAGATTGTTGGTGTTACATCGTGCCACTTTACATTCCCAGAAATAAAAATCCGGTTGATGATAATGAATTACATATCCGAGTAATTTATATCAGTCATTATATGACGGAGTAATTTGTATTTATCAGTATATATCAGAGTAATTTCTATTTGTAGGTTTTATATCAGAGTAATTTATATCACTCATTATATATCCGAGTAATTTATATCTGTCTTTTCATATATTCGAGTAATTAATATGTCATTATATATCCGAGTAATTTTTAGATGTAATTATATATCCGAATAATTATATCAATCATTATATATATCCGAGTAATTGATATCAGTCATTATATATCATAGTTATTGATATCAGATATTATATATCAGAGTAATTAATATCAATCATTATATATATATATATATATATATATATATATATATATCCGAGTAATTGATACCAGCCATTATATATATCAGAGTAATTCATAACGTAGACCTGATACAGAATGTGTAAATTAGCAGTAGATAGTAGTGATAGTTTTTTCGGCCCCAAAACAACAGCGAAAATAGGATTCTGGAATGTAAAGAAAAGACGATGGTCATATGTTGGACATGTGATGAAAAGAGATAATAACCGAATAGCAAAGCAAGCCGTCATGTGGGAAACAACAAGTAAGAGAAAAAGAGGAAGACTCAGGGAGACACTGAGAAGAGCATTGATGAGAGAGGCAAGAGCAGCAGGATTCGGCTCCCTCAATGAGATAGAGCAGCTTGCACAGAACAGAGACAAATGGCGAGATTTGATAAAATATCTTTAAAAGAAAACTGCTAGAACAAAAATTCAGATAGGAGATGGAGTATCTTGGTCTACGCCCTATGGGCCGGCTACGGCTCGAAAGATCAATAGATAGATAGAATTTATATCAGATATTATATATCAGTGTAATTGATATCAGTTATTATATATCCGAGTAATTCATTTTGTATTTTTTTTAATAAGAGTAATTTTTTTTATTGAGGTGTTTCCGCAACAACAACAACAACAACAACATCAACAACAACAACAACAACAACAACATCAACATCAACAACAACAACAACAAATAATAATAATCTTGTTAATGTCATCCATTGTTCTCTCCAGTACGGGAAGAAAATGTCTGTTGGGGAAGATTGCCACCAGCGATGTCCCAGACGGGAGTGGCCGCCTTCCAGGGAAGATGTTCTCCCCAGAAGACCAGTGTAGACTGGTTTACGGCAATGATTCCAGGATGTGTAGTGAGGTCTGTCTCATTGTTATTGTCTCTATTATTTCTTGTTTTTTGTTAACATTTTATTAATGAATTTAATCAAATTAAACCTGATATGTAACTGTAACGAATTTGTAGTTATCAAAATAATGTTAGATAAATGGTACACAAGGGAAGCAATGGCAACTAAAGTTGAATAACCTTTTCAGGTATGGTAAACTAGTTAGGGTTGGTTTTTTAAGTATGTTTTGTTTGTTCACCAGCTTTCACCTCTGGCGAAGTCCCTAGAGACTAGCAACTGAATTCCGCGTTTTAATCCGTTAAAGGTAAAGTCAAGATACAGTTGGAGACTTGAATTGGCCTCTCAGCACGCGAGTTTTCTCGCATATGTGTTCGGCCGCCTATCCAGAAGTGTTCGGAGACTTCAGGATAGTGTCTCTTCAAGCATCGAAACTCACGATGCGACGCGACATTCCTCACTTTCCCGGAGTAATACCCTTGGTACCCATTTCTCCCAGCTGCTGGGCCGACCGCGAGGGTTTGTTTTTTACAACCAAGAGTATAACTGACACTGCTTCCAGTCAGAATGAAACAAGTGTTGTCTGAAGGTCGGTAGACCAGTCGGGTGTTTTTCTTTTACAACCAAGAGTATAACTGACACTGCTTCCAGTGAGAATCAAATAAGTGTTGTCTGAACGTCGGTAGACCAGTCGGGTGTTTTTCTTTTACAACCAAGAGTATAACTGACACTGCTTCCAGTGAGAATCAAACAAGTGTTGTCCGAACGTCGGTAGCCCAGTCGGGTGATTTCCCTAACTAGGCTACCGAGGCCCCCATTTTAATCAACTTTTCCCTCAGTTTTGTGCACGAAGGATCCTCGACGCACAGGCAGAGAACTCAGACTTCGGAGATACTCGTATTTTTTCCCGACGAGTAATTGACTTTTCAAGCCGCTGAAACCAGGGATGGAGATAAATCATAAATAAAAATCCTAACCTGTGTTAGTGTTGATTTCTTCGTTATTTGGTTGGTTGCGTTCGCCCGATGACTAAAGTATTCTAGAGTATTCGTAGACTGTAGAATTCCATTTCGTCATCTGCCCTTAAAAGGACGTTAGGTGGACGTGTCTGCGTTGTGTTGTGGTTTGCAGTATAAACTGTTATATTTGCACCTTTCGGCCCAACACATCCGACTTCAGCACAACATTTTTGAGTACCGGGTTGTCTTCCTTCTTCGATCCCTACTCGCTTGGCCAGACTAGACAGGTTAGTCTGTTACTAGAGGCACCACGGAGAGGTGGAGCTGAGTCCGGATGGTTTTGGTTCACCGATCCTGGCGCAACCCATCAGCTTTTTGTCGCTGACAACTTCCAGCTCTGGTGCTGGAAAGCGCCTTAATCATCTGCATGTGTATTATCTAAAATATAGCAAACCTTGTTATGGATACTACCTTGGAGAGGTAATCATTTAAAAGTAGCTAAAGTGGATATATTTGTATCTTAGAGCAGTTAAAGTGGATATGTGTTTATTATCTAAGAATAGCTAAAGTGGATATGTTTTTATCTTAGAGTAGCTAAAGTGGATTTATTTATTATCTAAGAATAGCTAAACATGATATATTTATTATCCAAGAAAAGCTAAGTGGATATGTTTATTATCTAAGAATAGCTAAGTGGATATGTTTATTATCTAAGAATAGCTAAGTGGATATGTTTATTATCTAAGAATAGCTAAGCAGGATATGTTCATTATATAAGAGAAGTTAAAATGTATATGTTTATTATCTACAGTTCTCACCTAAACAGATATGTATAAAATTATGTTTATGATTAAAGAGTAGTTAAAGTGTACATGCATGCACATGTCAAAGACCAGCACCACAAATAGATCAGTGTATCATTCAAGATTAGCTAAAGTTAATGTGTTTCCCACTTTAAATTAGCTGAAACAAAGTTGCTACGGTAATTTCCTACTTTGATCAGATATAGTATTTCAGTTTGGAAGAGTGATGTCCCCTAAAATATGTCTGCCAAAATACAGTGGTTCTACGCATTCTTGGCGTTGGGGTCATTACGCCGATTGGTAATCAACCGCACAATTCCCTTCGATCAGAAGATCATAATTAGGCCGAGTGGCGTCGTTTTTGTCACGCGTTATAATATATTTATAAATATTTAACACTAAAGCTAAACCTAACCCCTGGACCCAACGTCCAATCAACAGATACTCCGAAATGATTACATGCCAGCGTAATGACCCAACGCCAAGAATGCGTAGAACCACTGTATTTTGGCAGACATATTTTAGGGGACATCACTCTTCCAAACTGAAAGACTATATCTGATCAAACTAGGAAATTACCGTTGCTACTTTCTCATATTTTGTTGTGTCCTAGCATTGCACATATCAAAGTATATTTGTGTTATTTACGTAGCCATCATGTTATGTTGTTTATTATCAGAATTCCACGGATATCTGCACGGCCATGTACTGCTCCAACCCAAGAAGGGGTGACAGATGCTTCCCTATCAAAGCGGCTCAGGGAACAACTTGTGACAACGGCCAGGTACGGGTTTTTTCTCATTATTATTATTTCTCTTATTTAAGCAAAGATTATGGATTAGAAATAAACGTTGAAAAGATTAAAACTATGATCATTAATAGAGAAAAGACTCAAAATATACACGGAGATATTGGAGTAGATGGAAAGAACCTAGAAAGAGTTCAAACAATATATCTATATTGGATATTTTATAAGAGATGATGGAAAATGTAAGACAAAAAAAACAAATACAATAGAAATAGCAAAAATCGTATTTAACAACATGTACAATGTACTCATATCTAAGCAAATGACATCAGAACTAAAACTACGAATACCAAAGTGCTATAAATACTGAACACTCTTGTTTGATGCAGAAACATGGACATTAAATAACAAAATGGGTCAGAGAATTGAAACCTTTGAAATGTGGTTCTATAGGAAAAGGGGGACAATTGGATGGAAGGAAAAGAAAACAAATAAGGAAGTTCTGAATCAGCTGAAAATGAAAACAAAGGTACTTAACACAATTTTAAAAAGACAAGGGAAATTGTTGGAACATGTAAAGAGACATAATACCATTATAAAAGTCGTTTTGAAAGGGAAGGTAGAAGGTAGGTGAGGCAGAGGCAGACCAAGAATTAAGTGAACTGGTAACATAAACAAATTAACAGTTAAATCTATTATCGACAACATGCACAATCAAGAGATGAGAGAGAGAGAAAAATGGCGCTCCATGGTAGCCAACATTTGATGTGGATACAGTAGCCACTGAATTCACTTCTTCTTCCGGTCAACTCTCTGTGGAGCATTGGTCTTCAACACAACACACACTTTCCAAGCCACTCTGTTTCTTGTCATTTTTTATAAGATCTTTCCATGTCTTCCCATCATCTTCATCTCTGCTTCCATATGTCCTCTCCAAGCATATTTTGGTCTTCCTCTTTATCTCTTCCCCTGGGGATTCCAGGATAGGGCCTGTCGTGTAATACTCTCAGTTGACTTCCGCAGTGTTGTCCTATACGCCATCGTCTTCGACGTATCTATTTTTTCTCACATTACGCTGTCAGCACAAGGTGACGTCATTTTAAAATTGCTCATAAGCGTTAACTTGCTATCCTTCATATTTATTTTTACAGATTTGCTTGAATGGACTGTGTGTGTCGGACCCTAGTGTTACACTGGCGCCTACAACACGTCGATCAACAGTCACCACCAGAAAGACCACTGTCAGACCTACACCAGCTCAACAAACAACTGTCGGAACTACACCAGCTCAACAAACAACTGTCAGACCTACACCAGCTCAACAAACAACTGTCGGACCTACAACAGCTCAACAAACAACTGTCGGACCTACACCAGCTCAACAAACAACTGTCAGACCTACACCAGCTCAACAAACAACTGTCAGACCTACACCAGCTCAACAAACAACTGTCGGAACTACAATAGCTCAACAAACAACTGTCAGACCTACAACAGCTCAACAAACAACTGTCGGAACTACAATAGCTCATCAAACAACTGTCGGAACAACAATAGCTCAACAAACAACTGTCGGAACTACAACAGCTCAACAAACAACTGTCGGAACTACAATAGCTCAACAAACGACTGTCGGAACTACGACAGCTCAACAAACAGCTGTCGGACCTACAACACGTCGATCAACAGACACGACCAGTAAACCCACGCACTGGCTGTGCCAATTCGCCGAACTACTTTCAGATGCTGATCTTGTCGGATCACTGGCAAGTCGTCGACTTACCGAGCTACTGAAACGCCATAAACTGTGTTTTAACAAATCATCAGATTTAAAAATAAGCTTTGCCAGTAGTGTTATCATATCCTCATATCATTTAACTATCGGAACTTAAATATCTACTGTAATAAAGGAAATATATCTCATGTATCTACAACAAATTTGTTGATCCTTTAATGTATGTCCTGATGTAAAGAGATCTCTATATCCTAATATTATTTTCTGCAACATGCTACTGCAAACAATCTGTAAGTATCCAGCGTTTATAGAGTGACCATGAATCAACTATAGAGAACCCGCGGAATTAACTTCGATGTGAGAAAAAAGCAACATCATCAGCGAGTGTCGTCTCCGCATCGAAGGTTGGCTACCATGGAGCCCCATTCCGCTCTGTCTCTTACTTTGATGGTGCAGATTATCATAGGCTGACTTGTCCATCTTTTGATGTTACTCGTTCATGTTAGTCTTGATCTGCCTCTGCCTCTTTTACCTTGTATTTTCCCTTCCAATATTATTCTTAGTAAGCTGTTGTGTCTTTTAACATGCCCCAAAAATGTAACTTGTCTTGTTCTAATTGTGTTTAGAAGTTCCTTTTTTAAATTTTTAGCTGTTTAAAACATCGTCGTTTGTTTTCTTTTTATTCCATCAAATTCTACATATTCTTCTATAAATCCACATTTCAAAGGCTTCAATTTTCTGTACTGTTTTCTTGTCTAATGTCCATGTTCTTGTCTAATGTCCATGTTCTTGTCTAATGTCCATGTTTCTGCATCATACAGGAATATTTAGAAGATATCACATTTTGCTATTCTTAGTTTTAGCCCTGGTATTAATTGTTTTGATATTAATATATATTTCATGGGATTAAAATTACTTCTTGCCATTCCTATTCTTTGTTTATTTCAGTTTTACAGTTTCCATCACTGGTTATCTAGTATGTCCCAGGTATGTGTAGCTCTGAACTGTCTCCAGGTCTATTCCTTCAACTGTGATATTTATTTGTAGGTCTTGAGAATTTTCTTTCCTTATGATCATAATTTTAGTCTTTTTGATATTCATTTTTAAACCATAGTTTTTGCTTGTTATGTTTATCACATTAAGCAATTGTTGTAGGTCTTTGGAATTTTCTACTAGTAGAACAGTATCATCAGCATGTCTTAGGTTAGTGATTATCTGT
>JAVIAB010000024.1:75223795-75348795 GCA_032433765.1 Megaustenia siamemsis | reverse complement strand
GCATTTGACAAAGTAAAGCACCAAGAAATTATCAAAATTTTAGAAAGCATAAATATAGACGGCAAAGATCGAAGAAAAATAAAGAACATGTACTGGCAATAAACAGCGGCCATAAGAACTGGAAACCAATTTGGAATGTTTCAACAAATAAAACAGAATGTTAGACAAGGTTTGTGTGCTGTCACCAGATTGATTTAATATGTATAGTGAGATTATTTTAAGATCCATAAGGGGCATGCATGGAATAACAATCGGAGGTCATAATATAAATAATTTAAGGTATGCTGATGATACAGTCTTAATCGCTAAGAGTGAAAATGAGTTACAAGAACTATTTGACATTATAGTGCATGAAAGCAAAAATAAAGGACTCAGCTTTAATAGCAAAAAGACATAATTAATGGTAACAACAAAGAAGAAGACATCACCTCAGAGTAAAATAAAGACAAGTGGAACAATATTAAAACAGGTAAATTAAATTAAATATCTGGGAACATTGTTAACCACAGATGGTAGATGTACAACAGAGGTGAGATGCAGAATGGCCCAGGCAAAAGGAGCTTTCCAAAAAAATTAGGTAGATACTATGCAATCCATTTTTGACAATATAAACATGAAAAAGAGTTCTTAAATGTTATGTAGAGCCAGTCTTACCATATGGATGTGATTCATGTACAATAGGACAACAGACAAGAAAATCACTGGAGTCTGTAGAAATGTAGTTTTACAGAAGAATGTTGAAAATACTATGGATAACTAAGAAGAGTAATGAAAACGTTCTGAAAGAGGCCAAAGCAAAAAGAGAGCTAATTTCCAATATTAGGAAGAAACAATCAACATTTTTGGCCATGTAATGAGAAGAGAACAGATAGAATATATTGTAACAACTGGGAAAATTGAGTGTCGAAGAGATAAAGGGAAGCAAAGAGAAAGTATATCAGACAGCTTAAGAGATTGGCTTGGCAGAAGGTCAACAACAGAAATGATAAATAACTGTCGAGATCGAAAATTGTGGAGAGACATGATCACCTACGCCAGTAGGCCCATTACTTGATGATGATGAATTTTCATACATTTCTGTATATCCCAGACAAATGAAACGTTTTTTTTTAAAAAACCTGAAAGGGCTATTACCACGACAATGTCACAGTGAAAGTTAGAATTTGGTGTTACGGGTGAATGTGATAGTGAATGTGATAGTAAATGTGATAGTAAATGTGATAGTAAATGTGATAATGAATGTGATAGTAAATGTGATAGTGAATGTGATAGTAAATGTGATAGTGAATGTGATAGTCAATGTGATAGTAAATGTGATAGTGAATGTGATAGTCAATGTGATAGCCAATGTGATAATGATTGTGATAGTAAATGCGATAGTGAATGTGATAGTCAATGTGATAGTGAATGTGATAGTAAATGTGATAGTCAATGTGATAGCAAATGTGATAGTGAATGTGATAGTAAATGCGATAGTGAATGTGATAATAAATGTAATAGCGAATGTGATAGTCAATGTGATAGTAAATGCGATGGTAAATGTGATAATGAATGTGATAGTGAATGTGATAGTGAATGTGATAGTGAATTTGATAGTCAATGTGATAGTGAATGTGATAGTGAATGTGATAGTAAATGTGATAGTGAATGTGATAGTAAATGTGATAGTTAATGTGATAGTAAATGTGATAGTAAATGTGATAGTAAATGTGGTAGTGAATGTGATAGTGAATGTGATAGTAAATGTGATAGTGAATGTGATAGTCAATGTTATAGTAAATGTGATAGTGAATGTGATAGTAAATATGATAGTGAATGTGACAGTGAATGTGATAATGAATGAGATAGTAAATGTGATAGTGAATGTGATAGTGAATGTGATAATGAATGTGATAGTGAATGTGATATTAAATGTGATAGTAAATGTGATAGTGAATGTGATAGTGAATGTGATGGTAAATGTGATATTGAATGTGTTCGTGAATGTGATATTGAATGTGTTCGTGAATGTGATAGTATATGTGATATTAAATGTGATAGTGAATATGATAGTAAATGTGATAGTGAATGTGATAATGAATGTGATCGTGAATTTGATAGTAAATGTGATAGTGAATGTGATAGTAAATGTGATAATGAATGTGATAATGAATGTGATAATAAATGTGATAGTAAATGTGATAATGAATGTGATAATAAATTGTGTTAGTGAATGTGATAGTAAATGTGATGGTAAATGTGATAGTAAATATGATAGTGAATGTGATAGTAAATGTGATAATAAATGTGATAGTAAATGTGATAGTGAATGTGATATTAAATATGATAGTAAATGTGATAGTAAATGTGATAGTGAATGTGATAGTAAATGTGATAGTCAATGTGATAGTGAATGTGCAGAAATACAACGTGTATCATGCACTTTCTCTTCCTCTTTTTTCTTCATTTGTCTTTTAGCATCGAGGGGAGATATAGTTTGCGGTCTTTTGCTCTTCTGTTCTCCTCTGCTGCAGTTATGTTTCCTAGTGTTTCTAATAATCCGTCAATCCATCTTTTTCGTGATCAACCCGTGGGTCTGGTGTTCTCACAACGTTTATTGAAGGCTCGTTGTGTTGTGTTTTGATTACTCTGTCTTGTCACGTGACCAACTCATTTTACCAGTTGTTTCTTTATATATTCTATGACGGGGGTTATTCCTAGCGTTTTTCTCAATTCTTCATTTCTGATCTTGTCTCTCATTCTGTCATTCGTCTAACACATTTAATCTTTCACTGCGATCAAGACTCAATCAGAGTAGGATTCCAGACTCTCTCATGAAGTCAGCTGTCTGTTTAAGCGAATCGATTGCCCCATATAGTTTTTTCTTCCAGGGAGGTGGGCGTGGACCACATTGCTCTTCTCAGGTCTGTGTACTGGGGCAATCCTGTAGAACATGTTTTGCAGTCATATTGTCCAGTGTAAATGGCATAGGCTAGTTGTACCTACTTTGAATTTGGTGAACATGTGATTTCTCATTCTATTGTGGCCTGTGCGTAAGCGAGGTATGATGACACTTCTTGATAGTCGGTGATATCCGTCACTCTCGTTATGCTTTGGGTGTTCTCGTTTCCATTTTTCATGGAACTGACCTTTGAGGGTGGATTTGGCTTCATCATAACTGAACGGATGGTTCTCTTATGGTAATCTCCCTCCCTCTTTAGCTAAGTTGTCTGCACGTTCGTTCCCGTGTATATTACAGTGTGATGGTATCCACTGAATGACTACTCTCTGGAAGTTATTGCATAGTTGGTCCAGGGTTGTTCTCATGTCATCTAGTTCATTGTTCTTGGGTCTTTTTAGAGCTGATAATACTGACAGTCGCCCGTGAGCTGCCGGGACCCGAAAGGGGAGTAAAGAATAGCGGCGCTGTACAGGCATGTTCATAAGAGGCGAGAAAAAAGGGTTGAGCATGGGACTGGCTATTCCATGCTGTAAAAAATAAGCTGAATAAACTTCACAAACATGGACAAGTCAACGAAAGAAAAAGTTAATCCGCCATCAAGGAAAGAGAAGGGCTCTCTGTCTAAGAGACATATGACGCAAGCCGGAGAAAGCCGCAAGGAGCCCGGGTTGCCGACTCACCCTTTGTCTACCAGGAAATCCTCCAGAATTGGCACCTGGAATGTTTGTACTCTAAATGAACAAGGAAAAGCTTCACAGGTAGCAGCAGAAATGTCTAACTACAAGATAAATATTCATGGAATGTGTGAAACAAGATGGCTAGGAACGGGTAAAATAAAACTGAATACATTAGAGATTATTTTATCATCAGGACACTAGGAACCTGGAGCGCAACATAGTGAAGGGGTAGATATAATGCTATCAAGGAATGCACAGAAGACACTAATAGAGTGGAAAGCAGTAGGACCTAGACTAATGAGAGTAACATTTTAAAAAACAAAAAACAAAATAAAATTACACATTATCCAATGCTATGCACCAACCAACGATAAGGATGATTTAGTTAAAGATGATTACTGTAAACAGCTACAATGTCAGATGGATGTAAGACGAGCCAAGGATATTATAATTTTGATGGGAGACCTAAATGCTAAAGTAGGATCAGACAACAGAGGCTTCGAAGATATTATGGGAAAACATGGACTTGGAGATATAAACGAGAATGGAGAGATATTTGTGAATTTCTGCGCCCTTAATCAAGTGAGCCTAGGAGGAACAATATTCCAATATAAAAGAAAACACAAATCTACATAGGTGTCACCAGATCATAGAAGGGAAAATAAAATTGATCACATATGTATTAATAATAAGTTTAAGTCATCCTTACAGGATGTAAAAGTATATAGAGGGGCAGATGTAGCTTCTGATCATCATCGTCTGATAGCCAAACTTAAAACTAAACTAAAACGGTATACTACAACGAATAAGGGTAGAAAGTATTTCAATGTAGGGTTTCTTAAAGAACAAGGAATTAAAGATAAATTCGCAGTCACGATATCAAACAAATACCAAGTCCTCCAACTAGAAAATATAATAAATATAGAAGATCATTGGAAACAGGTTAAAGATATTTGGAAAGAGACATGTGAAGAAACACTGGGGAAAAGAGAACGCCAGAATAAGGCATTGATGACAGCAGAGACCCTGGATAAAATTAAAGAAAGAAAGAACAAGAAAGCAGACATAAATAAAAGCAAAACGAGAAGTAATATAGCCAAGACACAGGAAGCTTACACAGAGGTGAACATAATAGTGAGAAGATGCATTAAAAGGGATAAGAGGAAATATATAGATGAACTCGCTAAAGAGGCAGAAGAAGCAGCAAATAAAGGGAATATGAAAGAACTGTACAACAGCACAAAGAAAATTAAGTGGAAAATACAAAAAGATCAACGCCTTTATTGAAGATAAGAAACGTAATCTGCTTAGTAATATAATGGAACAAATGGAGAAATGGAAAGAGCACTTTGAAGAACTTTTGAACAGACCCGACTCAAATAATCCTCCAGATATACTACCAGCAGAAGAAGAGTTACACGTTAACTGTGGAAAACCAAGCAACGAAGAAATAATGAAAGCCATCAAATTATTAAAAAATGGTAAAGCCACAGGACCAGATGAAATTCCTTCGGACGCCATCAAAGGAGATATTAACACCTTAACCAAGATGCTACATAACCTATTAGATACAATTTGGGAGAGGGAAGAAATACATAAAGACTGGAAAGAAGGTTATATGATCAAACTACCAAAGAAAGGAAGTTTTAAGGAGTGCACTAATTATAGGGGAATCATGCTACTATCAGTGCCAGGAAAAATATTAAGCAGAATCATTCTGGAGAGACTAAAACAGGGCATAGAGAAACATTTGAGAGATGAACAAGCAGGTTTTAGGAAGAACAGATCATGTGCTGATCAAATAACTACTCTACGTATAATAGTTGAACAAAGTTTAGAACTAAAATCCCCACTTTATATTGGATTCATAGATTACGAAAAGGCATTTGATAGTTTAGACAGAAGAATGCTTTGGAAGTTGCTGAGTCATTACGGAATCCCCATAAAGTTTATTAACCTGATAAAAACAATGTATGAAGGAACGAAATGTAGTGTGGTGCATGAAGGACAGCTTACAGAAGCATTTGAAATAAGAACAGGAGTAAGGCAGGAATGCCTTCTGTCTCCATTTCTCTTTCTACTGGCCAAATATTAGATTATGAAAATAACTCAAAACAACAGAAATTGAATCCAGTGGTCACTGACCAAACAACTTGATGATTTAGACTTTGGTGATGACATAGCTCTCCTATCACACAGCCATCAACAGATGCAGGATAAAATGAGCATACTTGATGAGAGATCACAACAGCTAGGACTGAAGATTAATAGAGATAAGACCAACATTATGAGAATTAATACAGTTGGCAAATAACCAAATAGAACTAGGAACCAAGATGGAAGTTCGTCCGAGTTCTAGCCGTGGTGTATACACAGCTGATCTTGAACAACGCGCTGTCTGTTCTCACAGCGAGTTGGCGGATTGTTAGAATTGTAACCACGGGTTTGAAATTTGCCTGTTTGGGCACATTTCGTTAACCACCGCTGTAGATCAAGTCTTTATTCTGCTGGCTTTGTTTGCGACATTAGAAGCTAATGACCTAACTGCCTAACTTGTGTAGACGGTTGGTTTGGGGCAAATTGTGCGTTGCAGTGTCACTGCTAAAATCGCTCAGTTTGTGACAGGGCTACAGGGACATGCACAAACGGTGACAGTTGTCGTCGAGAGCGTTTCGGACCCCAGTGTCAGTACTTTGATCTAGTTTGCAAATACGCCTAAGGATCTGGACCTACAGATCCGGACAGTTTCATGGTCTATAACCTTGGAAGTTAATGACCTAATTTGTGCTGCCGGTTGGTTTGGGGTGAATTGTACGTAACAATGTCTGGGGCTGGTCTGATCAACAAGTTACGGATTGAAGGGGCGATAGTTGCAAATATCTGCCCCATCTACATTGGCGGGTGTCGGAATGTGGCTCTCAAACAAAACACAAACCAGACCGACACATTTAATGCTTGCTATACAGGAGACGGATGTGGACCAGAGGCCGCAGTTAATGGCAAAACAAGGACCAATCTCTATGACAATGACTGCACACACACACACACACACACACACACAATTGAGAAGTGGAACCAATTCTGTTTACTGGTATCTGAACTTTGCCACGCCCCAGAGACTCACACCATTCGAATTTATCATCGAGTTATCACTATGATTCGGGTAAAGAATGCCACTCTAAGGGCTTTCTCTGACAGTGGCGGCGTAGTGTTCCAGTATAATGATATATCATACCCAAATATTTCTGTGAACACTATTGTAGTCACCATACAAGCGACAATGGTACACAGTAAGTTTGAGTTCTCACCGACCTTTTCGCAGGACGAGAGTGCACTGACGGTGTGTGAGGTGCAAACATTTACAGACACCTATTGTCTGAACGGGCATTCTTGGTCGTTTTGTACAGCGTGTGGTGGGAGTAGCAAAGGCTGCACCGTCATCATCGGTACGTGTCACGGCAACTGTTCACATGAGATCTATGGACACGACTGCTCCGGGTCTTGTCTTAGTGTCAGTTCTTTATGTGAGGAAAATCCGGAAAATGCCAACATTGCAAACATCCTGGCTATACCTGTGATGACACTTGTCCTGATGGTAATTTTGGGCTACAGTGCGAACAGACGTGTTCTGATGGCTGTGACATCATATGTGACACAGAAAGAGCAGACTGTACGCGCAAGGAAGCGTACTACGGGCCAGACTGCAGTCTCAAATGTCCTGACCACTGTTTCAACGACACCTGTGAACAGTCAACCGGGATCTGTTCATGCAAGGGAACGTTCTACGGGTCAGACTGTACTCTCAAATCTCCGTACAACTGTTTGGACGATATCTGTTAACAGTTCATGGGGCCGGCGTCTCGTATGTCGATGATTCCCACGTTAAGAAGAGTCTGCCGACTACAACAAACCCAAGCATATGGATACCTTAATGTGTACTGGATATTTTATTTCTGTGCAATTCATATCTTGGTGTGTTTCATTGCTAGCCAAGGCTCATATCTTGGCTTGTGTGTGTGTGTGTGTGCTGGCCATGGCTCATATCTTGGTGTGTGTCATGTTAGTCATATCTCATATCTTGGAGTGTCCGTGTTAATCATGTCTCATATCTTTAAGTGTGTATGTGTTTAGTCATATCTCATATCTTAGTGTGTATCTGTGTTAGTCAAGTGTAATATCTTTGTGTGTGCATGTTTGGGCTAGTGATATGTCATATCTCTGTGTGTATGTTTATGTTAGTCATATCTCATATCTTTGTGTGTGCATGTCTGTGTTTGTCACATCTCATATTTTTGTGTGTGCATGTCTGTGTTAGTCGCCTCTAGTGACTCGGGCAGATGGTGCTCGTAAACCTGGGAGGGCCGACCAACTAAGGGCAGAATCCCCCTACAGAAAAGATCACCTGCTGCCTTGCAGGAAGATTGGGGACAATCAAAGGCTAGGGAAAGCAAACCTGAATAAAATGCTGGCTGAAATCGGATGCACTGGGCCACTGGCGCAGAACATAGTGCAACGTTTTTAACGGGTGTTCAATCAGAGGGGATCTGGCAGACTCTAATTGTGATATTCTGTTTGTAACACACCTAACCTGACAGCTGAGTTCATGTGAGGAGCTGGAATCCTACTCTGATTGGGTCCTGATCGCAGAGAGAGAGAGAGAGAGAGAGAGAGAGAGAGAGAGAACTAGGAGAAATACCTCTACTAGATGTACAATCTTACATATATATGGGCAGTAATATAGATAAAGAGGGAGGAACAGAAAATGATACCAAAATAAGGATATCAAAAGCAAGAGCAGCTTTCGTTGCACTGGGAAACATATGGAAATCCAAAGAAATTAGGTTCAATAAAAAAAATAAAAATTTTCAACTCAAATGTTAAGACGGTCCTATTATATGGCTGTGAAACATGGAGAACAACAAAATTGACAATCACGAAGATACCGACTTTCATTAATGGATGCTTACGCAGAATAAAAGAATGGAAATTGCAGGACAAAATCAATAACATAGATTTATGGAAATGTACCAGTCAAATACCAGTGGATAAAGAGATACAGCGAAGACGATGGCGCAGGATAGGACACACACTACAGAAGCCAACTGAGAGTATTACACAACATGCCCTTTTTCTGGAATTCCCAGGGGAAAAAACAAAGAGGAAGACCAAGGAATTCTTGGAGAAGACAGATAGAAGCAGAGAGGAAGATGATGGGGGAGACATGAAATGATCTTTAAAGAATGGCAAAAAACAGAACGAAAGTGTTTGTTGAAGACCTATGATCCACTGGGAGCTAAAAAGTTTGAAGAAGAAGAAGAATAGGCCTACTGACAGTGCATCAGTCAGAATCATCAATTTATTGTGCATGTAATTTTTGTGATGAGTAGCCAGTGTTGCAGCATCTCTGATTGCCTCAGTTTCTGCTTTAAAACTGTTTGAGAATGTTCCAATAACTATTGACTTAGTGATCTCATCCTGATTATTCAGCGTCAAGAACACACCTCCCCCTCCATTTCTGGTGGCATTAGTAGCAGAGCCATCTGTGTATATGTGGGACTAAGAGTCATGTGGGTACGTGTCGTGTATGTGTTTTTCTGCTACGTGTTTTCTTTCTGTGTCTGATTGGGTGCCTTTTTTCATGATTCCTTTTATATTTTCCTTAAGTTCTGGTATTTTATGCTTTCCATGAGGAGACATATCAGGTGGGCCCAAGGGTTTCGGTATTGTTTGTGAAAGTACGGGGTCTCCGGTAGTTAGTTCATTGGCAATTGCAGCGAAATTGCTCCTCTTTAGTCGTACAATTCCGGAACCAGTTATTCTTTGGTGCATGGGGTGGCTAAGGAGGCTTCTATATATCTCCGCTTGTTGCAATACTTTAGTGACCCGTCTGACATCTAAGGGTTGTAAACCTGTTACTGTTTCTAGAGCCTTCGATAGCTGTAGATTTCACAGCACCAGTGATGATACGGGCAGCTTGGTTCTGTATTCTGTTAATTTTGCTAAGGTGTGATTTGGAAGCCATAGCCCAGGCTGTGACTCCATACTCTAGAACTAGTCTGACTCTTCCTACGTATAGTCTTTTCAAAATATTGCTCCGTCAAATCAGTCGAAGTTTTATCTTTTTAGGGAAATTGCACCGTGTTTCGTTCGTTGTAGGCTGCATTCACTAGACTAATCAGGAATCTATGGGCGCAGTCATTGTTGTGTGTGCAAAGTCATCATAATGGCTCATCATATATCCCTAGACCGGTCATAAGCAAATCTTACGGGTTGTTTGTCGATGTGCGACGGGATAATCAGACGACTGTGTTTTATATGTACGGAATTGGAGTCACAAACGATGTCCTAACATTATGAAGCGCTATCATCATCAAGTGCCTGACCTACTGAAGTAGGTATTCTTGTCTTTCCACAACTTTCGATCTCGACAGTTATTTATCATTTCTGATTTTGACCTTCTGCCAAGCGATTCTCTTAAGCTATCTGGTATTTTTTTTCTTTTTGCTTCTCTCTATCTCTTCGTCCCTCAATTTTCCCTGTTGTTTCAATATATTACAGTTCTTCTCTTCTCATTACATGGCCAAAAAAATGATGATTGTTTCTACCTAATATTTGAAATTGACTCTCGTTTGGCTTTGACCTCATTCAGAACATTTTCATTACTCTTCTTAGCTGTCCATGGTATTCTCAACATTCTTCTGTAAACCCACATTTTTAAGACTCCAGTGATTTTCTTGTTTGTTGTCCTATTGTCCATGATTCACAACCATATGCTAAGACTGGCTCTACATAACATTTAAGAACTATTTTTCTTGTTTCTATTGTCAAAAAGGGATTGCATAGTATCTTCCTCATTTTTAGGAAAGCTGCATTTGCCTGAACCATTCTATATCTCACCTCTTTTGTACATCTTGCGTCTGAGGTTAACAAAGTTTCCAAATATTTAAATTCATTTACCTGTTTTAATATTGTTCCACTTGTCTTTATTTTGCACTGAGGTGATGTCTTTTTCTTTCACTTTCTGTGCGGTTTTCTTTTTTATGTCTTTTGGCGTGTGCTGAGACTGCTATGATGGGGACTACAGCTACCTTTCTTTGTTTTGAAGATGAGTTAGTAATTCGGATGCATCCATTGGCATGGGCGGTTGAGCAATTATGAATTTTAATTTGTTTGCAGTGATATCGGGGCCTTCCATAACCAAAGAAACAAAGTAAAAATGTATAAGTTTATTATCTAAAATTATCAGCTAAAAAGATATGTATATAATTATGTTTATGATCAAAGAGTAGTTAAAGTGTACATACATGTACATATCAAAGACCAGCAGCAAAAATAGATAAGTGTATCATTCAAGAGTAGCAAAAGTTAATGTGCTTGCTACGTTAGTTTAGCTAAAACGAAGTTGCTACTTTCTCATACTTTGTTGTGTCCTAGTATTGCACATATCAAAGCATATTTGTGTTATTTACGTAGCCATTACGTTATGTTGTTTATTATCAGAATTCCACGGATATCTGCACGGCCATGTTCTGCTCTGACCCAAGCCAGGATGACGAATGCTTCCCTATCAAAGCGGCTGATGGAACAACTTGTGACAACGGCCAGGTCCGGGTTTTTTCTTTTTCTCATTATTATTATTTCTCTTATTTAAGCAAAGATTATGGATTAGAAATAAACGTTGAAAACAATAAAACTATGATCATTAATAGAGAAAAGACACAGAACATACAAGGGGTTTTTGGACTAGATAAAAGAACCTAGAAAGTGTTCAACATTATATCTATATTCAATATTTTATAAAACATGATGGAACATGTTATACAAAAGTAAAAACAATAGAATAGAAATGACAAAACACAAATGAAACAATATGAAAAATGGTCTCATATCAATGCAAATGACATCAGATCTAAAACTACGAATACCAATATGCAATATATACTGAACACTTGTATGATGCAGAAACATGGACATTAAATAACAAAATGGATCAGAAATTTGAAGTCTTTGAAATATGGATCTATAGGAAAAGGGGAACAATTGGATGGAAGGAAAAGAAAACAAATAAGGAAGTTCTGAATCAGCTGAAAATGAAAAAAAAAACGCTACTTAACACAATTCAGAGAAGACAAGTGAAATAGTGTGACATGTGAGGAGACGTAATACCCTTATAAAAGTCGTCTTGAAAGGGAAGGTAGAAGGTAGACGAGGGAGAGACACTCCAAGACTGAAGTAGATTGATAACATAACAACATGAACAGGTAAATCTATGATCGACAACATGCACCATCAAGAGTAAAGACAGTAACAAATGGCGCTCCATGGTAGCCAACATTTGATGTGGATACGGTACCAACTGAATTGATCATCTTCTTCTGCCTTTCAACTCCCTGTGGAGCATAGGTCTTCAAAAAACACTTTCCAAGCCATTCTGTTTCTTGTCATTTTTATAAGATCATTCCATATCTTCCCCATCAACTTCATCTCTGCTTCCATCTGTCTTCTCCAAGAATATTTTGGTCTTCTCTTTATATCTCCCCTTGGGGATTCCAAAAAAGGGCATGTTGTGTAATACTCTCAGTTGGCTTCCACAGTGTGTGTCCTTTCCGCCATCGTCTTCGACGCATTTCTTTATATATTTGTTCACACATTATGCTGTCAGCACAAGAAGACGTCATTTTTAAATTCCTCATAAACGTGAACATGCTCTCCATCTTCACATTTATTTTTAAAGATTTTCTTGAATGGACTGTGTGTGTTGGACCCTAGTGTTACATTGGCGCCTACAACACGTCGATCAACAGTCACCACCAGTAAACCCACGCACTGGCTGTGCCAATTCGCCGAACTACTTTCAGATCCTGATCTTGTCGGACCACTGGCAAGTCGTCGACTTACCGAGCTACTGAAACGCCATAACATGTGTTTTAACAAATCATCAGATTTAAGGACAAGTAATACGCTCTACCAGAAGTGTTATCATATCCTCATATCATTTAACTCGCGGATCATATATATATATATATATATATATATATATATATATATATATATATATATTGTAATAAAGGAGATGTATCTACGGCAATTTGTTGATCCTTTAATGTATGTCCTGAAGTAAAGAGATCTCTATTTCCTAATATTATTCCTTGCAACATGCTACTGCAAACTATCTGTAAGCATCCAACGTTTACAGAGTGACCATAAATCAACTATAGAGAATCTGCGGAATTAACTTCGATCAACAACCGCATCAATGACAAAAGTAGGACACTACAAGGACACATCTAAAACCGCAACTAGGACACTATAAAAATACAAGGACACATCAAGAACACAACAAGAACAAATCAACAACCGCAAAAGATCAAAAGAGCACAAAAAGAACACACCTGAAACCTAAATAACAACACAAACAAGAATACATCTAGAACACATCAACAACCTCTACAAGGACAGAAGTAGGACACAACAAGGACAAATCTAAAACCGCAACAAGGACGCAATAAAAACAACACTAATTTTAACTGGATATTTGTTTTCTTTTCAATCAGGATTGAACTATCGGTGATAGGTCATTGATTTCACTGCTGCATCTGCGAACGCCTATTTCAGACAGCGACTTTCTTGTTCAGTTCACCCACTACCTTGTGAGAATACTCGGGAGAGATCGAAGGCTACGAGAGTAAACCAAAACATAAGACCCTAAGAAAGTCGGCAGTGTATTATTAATATTATGGCATCCTCTGCAACTCAACTTTGGTTCCGAACGTTATGACCTCGTCTCTCCGATACAAAGAGGAACCGAGAAGGGGCTAGTGCGTTTTGGGCAAAGCACTACCTCGCGCGATAGCTCAGTGGCTAGTGAACTGGACTACAAAGGACAAGAGGTCGCCTTCGATCCTGATCGACGACTTCCGGGTTTACCCAGTCTTAAATGGGAACCGGATTTCTTTCTGGGAAAGTAAAGCGGCACGGGCGTAATACCGACCACATTACTCAAAAATCATGTGCCGAAGGTCTGTATAAATGTTGGTCACTAACACCATATTCCCTATATACCGCATGGTGTGAAAGGGCTCTTTACTTTACTTTACTTGCTTTAATTGGTTGTAGATGGACGAAGTCGTGAGTCCTCTGGCACTAACCTCTACAGCAAACACTCTAACCTGGAACCCCTGCTGTCTCAGCTCGATGGAGAGATCCTTGCATTTGACTATGTTTAAATATATGCTGTTCCTCTAGCCGGGTTTCGAATGGCACTGTGTGCTCTATTAAGATGAAGTGGGTCATATCTGATGTGTAAGGTAAAATGTCTGCGCGCATTTTAGATCTTGTGATGCACTTTTGGTACTTTCTTCGCCCTGGGAGGTTAACAGCCATCTACCAGTGATATGCTATGTCCAGGATCGTTGAGTCGTTCCAGTTGTTCTGCTTGGATGTGTGCGGCCTGTCTGGCCCTTTAAAAAATAGGTGTTTGTTGTAGCTGGTCGGACTCTAGTGTTGGCCTTCATCAGTGCTCCGTCAGGTCTTTACCAGGCTTTTGTCCAGTCTGCATTATTCCAGATCTTCACAAACAGTACGTGGTAAGTACGAAGGTTGGCCTCCCCTCCAGCTTGGATGAGTTCAGCTGGAATGTCTTCACTTGCTGGTGGACTCCCTGTCCTCAGATTAATTTTTTTTCGGATCGAACTCCATCTAGCACAGACTCTGTTTCACTTTCTATTAATATATTTGAGTGTTTTGAAGTATCTTCATACATTTCTATTCTGAAATCTGTCCATCTTTGCGGTGTATATTCTTTTATTTGATTAATATGTAATCATTGTGGACACCTTGTTGCAGCTTCCTCATATTCCAAGTCCGGCTTTTTGCAGGAGCTACTGAGTTAAGTGTTCTGTGCACACAGTGAGCTATGTCTCATCTGTTTTGATCATGTATCGATATTGCAATTGTTTACGATGAATGATTATAACGTATGACAGGGAACAGTTGGCTGAGTTCACTTTCTGTGCGGTTTCGCTTTATGTTTTTTGGCTTGTGCTGAGACTGCAACGATGGGGACTACAGTTACCTTTCTTTGTTTGGGAGACGAGATTCGGATGATTATGCTGGCACGGGCGGTTGAGCAATTATGGATTTTAATTCGTTTGCAGTGATACCGGGGCCTTCCATAGACAAATAACAAATAGACACTTGGGACATTAATTTACTTGAACTGATGGTCTAAAATTGTCTGTTATCATTCTGATTTCTCTAAACATTGCTCCGTCTCTTCCTTGCTGATAGAGCTCTTCAATTCTGCAACAAGCGTTCACAATATAATTTTTGTTGTCTCTTCTGATCTCCGTTCGAACTGCTTTTGTTGTATTTTCTATATTCGGCGTTGTTTCTCTTTGCTGCTATTTGCTTCAGTTATCTTCTTTTTTTGTTTTGTTTCTACGAGGGCCAGTGTATCCGTTCTGAGATATAGTTAAGGTAACATCAGACCATTTAAATATACGTGGTACGATCAATTCAAATACATGTCTGGCAATACAAGCAAGGCACGTCTATTTTGTTGGCGGTGTAGAGAAATTAGATCATCGAATGAATGTGCGTTACAAGTAATAGACTAATGAGGCTAATGTAAGTAAAGGAGTAGTCTATGTTTCTTTTGTGCAAGCAATGCGACCAGACATCACGTCAAAGTATTAACCCACATACCGCCGCTGCTATGTACCTAAGTACCTATTGTACCTCAATTTTGCTAACAATTTTTTTCTGTATGTCTGTCTACCTGTAAATGTGTTTGCATGTGTGCAAATTGAATCTATTATGTGTTATTTTACTTTCTTATTTTACAATGCTTCTTAATATATATCTATCTATTGACCTTTCGAGCCGTAGCAGCCGGCCCATAGGGCGTATACCCAGATATTACTTCTCTTATCTAAATTTTTATTTTAGCAGTTTTCAATCCTTGTATAGATCTTTTATAAAATCTCACCATTTGTCTTTGTTCTGTGCAAGCAGATCTATCTCATTGAGGGAGCCGATTCTTGCTGCTCTTCCCTCTCTCATCAATGTTCTTCTCAGTGCCTCTCTGGGTCTTCCTCTTTTCCTCTTACCTGTTGTGTCCCGCATGAGGGCTTGCTTTGCTATTCGGTTATTATCTCTTCTCATCACACGCCCAACATATGACCATCCTTGATTACTGAAGATATTAGTGGTTGATTGGCGATTTTTCTAATTTCCTCGTTTGTTTTGAATTCGTTCCACGCTATACTAAGTATTTTCCTTAGACATCTATTTTCGAATGCGTTCAACTTTGTTCTTCTTAATATGCCTTATACATATATATATGCAGGAGCTACTGAGTTAAGTGCTCTGTGTACACTGTGAGCTGTGTGATTCATCCGTTTTGATCATGTTTCGATTTCCCAATTGTTTACGATGAAGGATGATATCGTATGACAGGGAAAAGTTGACTGTGTTCACTTTCTGCGCGGTCTCGCCTTATGTCTTTTGGCGTGTGCTGAGACTGCTACGATGGGGTCTACAGTTACCTTTCTTTGTTTGGGAGATGAGTTACTATCTCGGATGATTGGACTGGCACGGACGGTTGAGCAATTATGGATTTTGATTCGTTTGCAGTGATACCGAGGCCTTCCATATCCAATAACCAATATATATATATTCAATTTTTTCGTGATGTCTTGATATATTGCTCTTCAGGCCGTCTCATTAGCATTAACACACTTTTAACACATTCAAGTGAAGTATATTTCTTTCGTTCTTGATAAGCGACAAACGCTTGAGGTGCTCAATAACACCAGCACATATTTATTAATGTACTATTTACAGCACTGTGGTCACAAATCACATTAATACAATTTCATAATTATAGGATTTCACATTATCACAAAAGTCAATACAACCTGGCTGTTTGGGTGACCGCTTGAATTAAATCTCATTGAATTCACATCACAGATTACACGTTCTAACTATCGTGCTGTTGTGTACACAAACGTCCTGTAGTGGACTCTAACTAAATAAGTTGTTCTGTGTCCTCTCTCTCTTTGATGGTGTCTGCTCTCACTCGCTGCCCGCTCTATATACATACTGGCCACTCCTAGCTACCCACTTGCTGTCAAATATCTTAATATTTCTTTTCTCTACGCCCACACTTTCTTGTGGGCACTCCTTGCTGACCTTCTTTACGTTATCCATCCACACTGTCTGGTCTTTGACCTATTTTGCTGTGAACTATAATTTAACAACTTTAATTAAGTGCAGCTTCTTATTTTCTCATGCCCTTTCACGCGTGTGCCTTTCAGTCTTATCTTTTAATCTGTATATCCCATACATTTGATTGATTGTTGGTCTACCTGTCTATCTTTCTAATAATGTGCCTGTTTTCCTCGGTGGCTGAATTGTTAGTGTGCTCCCTTATCATATAAACTAGACTTGACTTTGTCACATGTACAGAAATTTGGTTGATAAACAAATTCGATGGTAGGTTAAATCTATGAGAGAGATGTCACTCTAGAGTTAATGTTAGCATTATTTTTAAAACTCAGAGGTTAACTAAAATGATGAAGTATTATTTTGCAAAATTTTGACACAAAAGTTATCTAGATTTGAACATCGCATTCAACAATTGGTTAGGAGATAACTAGAAAGCGATTATGTCAATAAATTATGTAAATGAGACAAAATGATTTAAACTCGTGCATTAGCAGAATTAGACAGTTTAGAATTATTTTTTTGAAAAGTAAAGGTTCTCTCCACGATATACCAGGGCGTTTGAGGAATATCGACTTAGTGACCATATTCTTCCATGACTACGGCACATTTTTGGGTGATGTTGATTTCACGCAAGGCCGTCTTTACTTCCCAGCAAAATCTCTGGTACCCATTTTTAGAGGGTTTTAGAGCCTTGGTAATCCGAAAAAAATCCGCCATTACTGGGGATCGAAGCCCGACCCTTCTGGTTAGGACGCGAGCACACTAACCACTCAGCCATTGAGGCTCCAGCATGATTTTAGGAACATCCACAAATACCGAGGTGGCAAAACATCCAAAAACACAGAGGGAGAAATTTCGAGATAGAGAAAAAGGTCAATAAAATATTATAAGTTAGAGAGAGATAAAGAAAAAGATCTATAAAGATATATAAGTTAGAGAGAGATAAAGAAAAAGATCTATAAAGATATAAGGTAGAGAGAGATAAAGAAAAAAATCTATAAAAATATAAGGTAGAGAGAGATAGAGAAAAAGATCTATAAAGATATAAAAGTTAAAGAGAGAGAGAAAACGATCAATAAAGATATATAAGTTAGAGAGAGATAGAGAAAACTATCAATGAAGATATATAAGTTAAAGAGAGATAGAGAAAACGGTCAATAAAGATATATAAGTTAGAGAGAGATAGAGAATCACCCAGTGAACATCAAGTTAGACCAGACATAGTTTAGTTGAGAAACGTTTCAAGTTAGATTCAGAAGTTTTGTGCTCCAGAGAACAATAGTAAGTAGATTAAGTGTAGCATTGAATAAGTCAAGACATAGATATAGCAAGTGTCGAGCAAGAGGAGTTGTGATATTTTGATGGAATAAAGGAAATAATTAGAAATGTCACAGACAATATGTACTAAGAGATGCCTCAAATAAATACCCGTGTTAACCTCTTCAGGGCATCAAGGTCAAGAACATTAATTATAGAATTGTAATTTATAAATGTATGTGTTCCACTGATATTTCACTTGTACAACCGACGATCAAATAAACTTGTATGAGCAAAATCTCATATGCTGTGATTATTGACTTCATGAACCCATGTCAAGACATTGTTAGTACGTCGTGTTGTGATCTATGTGTAATCATTATGGAACTATCTAAACCCTGAATTATACAATAGTTAGTAGCAGTTCCCTGTCTAAAGATATGAATCTGGAGAAAATAAAGACGAGGCTACCACACAGAAGGGTCCGGGTTCGATTCCCATAAGTAGAAGATTTTTTTGGGATCGACAAAGCTCAGGGGTTCACCCAGGCTATAACACTGAGTATCAGAGGCTATTCTGGATAGTAAAGGCGGCCTGGCGTGATACCGGCCACGTCGCCCAAAAAAATTATAATGAAAAGTAACCATAAAAAAGTGTTTGGAACAAACCAACATTACAAATCATTTGTAACAGGCCAACATTACAAATTATGTGTAACTAGCCGATATTAAAATTAGTTGTGACATGCCAACATTACAAATTATGTGTAACTAGCCAATATTAAAATTATTTATGACATGCCAACATTACAAATTATGTGTAACTAGCCGATATTAAAATTATTTGTGACATGCCAACATTACAAATTATGTGTAACTAGCCGATATTAAATTTATTTGTGACATGCCAACATTACAAATTATGTGTAATTAGCCAATATTAAAATTATTTGTGACATGCCAACATTACAAATTATGTGTAACTAGCCAATATTAAAATTATTTATGACATGCCAACATTACAAATTATGTGTAACTAGCCGATATTAAAATTATTTGTGATATGCCAACATTACAAATTATGTGTAACTAGCCAATATTAAAATTATTTGTGACATGACAACATTACAAATTATGTGTAACTAGCCGATATTAAATTTATTTGTGACATGCCAACATTACAAATTATGTGTAATTAGCCAATATTAAAATTATTTGTGACATGCCAACATTACAAATTATGTGTAACTAGCCAATATTAAAATTAGTTGTGATATGCCAACATTACAAATTATGTCTAACTAGCCGATATTAAAATTATTTGTGACATGTCAACATTACAAATTATGTGTAACTAGCCAATATTAAAATTATTTGTGACATGTCAACATTACAAATTATGTGTAACTAGCCGATATTAAAATTATTTGTGACATGTCAACATTACAAATTATGTGTACCTAGCCAATATTAAAATTATTTGTGACATGTCAACATTACAAATTATGTGTAACTAGCCGATATTAAAATTATTTGTGACATGCCAACATTACAAATTATGTGTAACTAGCCAATATTAAAATTATTTATGACATGCCAACATTACAAATTATGTGTAACTAGCCAATATTAAAATTATTTGTGATATGCCAACATTACAAATTATGTGTAACTAGCCGATATTAAAATTATTTGTGACAGGTCAACATTACAAATTATGTGTAACTAGCCAATATTAAAATTATTTGTGACATGTCAACATTACAAAGTATGTGTAACTAGCCGATATTAAAATTATTTGTGACATGCCAACATTACAAATTATGTGTAACTAGCCAATATTAAAATTATTTGTGACATGTCAACATTACAAATTATGTGTAACTAGCCGATATTAACATTATTTGTGACATGCCAACATTACAAATTATGTGTACCTAGATAATATTAAAATTATTTATGACATGCCAACATTACAAATTATGTGTAACTAGCCGATATTAAAATTATTGTGACATGCCAACATTACAAATTATGTGTAACTAGCCAATATTAAAATTATTTGTGACATGTCAACATTACAAATTATGTGTAACTAGCCGATATTAAAATTATTTGTGACATGCCAACATTACAAATTATGTGTAACTAGATAATATTAAAATTATTTATGACATGCCAACATTACAAATTATGTGTAACTAGCCGATATTAAAATTATTTGTGACATGCCAACATTACAAATTATGTGTAACTAGCCGATATTACAATTATTTGTGACATGCCAACATTACAAATTATGTGTAACTAGCCGATATTACAATTATTTGTGACATGCCAACATTACAAATTATGTGTAACTAGCCGATATTAAAATTATTTGTGACATGCCAACATTACAAATTATGTGTAACTAGCCAATATTAAAATTTTTTGTGACATGCCAACATTACAAATTATGTGTAACTAGCCAACATTAAAATTATTTGTGGCATGCCAACATTACAAAGTATGTGTAACTAGCCGATATTAAAATTATTTGTGACATGTCAACATTACAAATTATGTGTAACTAGCCAATATTAAAATTATTTGTGACATGTCAACATTACAAATTATTTGTTGAAACCCAACATAACAAAGTGTTTATTACAAGACGACATTACTAATTTTTTGTTACAAGCAATCATAACAACGTGTTAGTGGCAAGACAACATAACAATGTGTTTATGATAAGCCAGCATGACAAAGTGTAAGTAAGAAGACAACACGATAAATTGTTTGTGACGAGCCAACACAACAAAGTGTTTGTGACAAACCGACATAACAAGATGTTAGTGACAAACAGAGATAACAAAACGTTTGTGACAAGCCAACATAACAAAGAGTTTGTGACAAGCCAATATAACAAAGTGTTTGTGTTAAGCCAACATAACAAAGTGTTATAAACAATCTAAAATAACAAAGTGTTTGTGAAAAGCCCGACAAAACAAAATGTTTGTGAAAAGCAGACATAACAAAATGATTGTGACAAGTCCTACATAATAAAGAGTTTGTGAGAAGCCAACATAGCAAAGTGTTTGTAAAAAGTCGGTATAACAAAATTTTTGTGAGAAACTGACACAACAAAATGTTTGTGACAAGCCAATATAACAAATTGTTTGTAACAAGCCCGACATAACAAAATGTTTGTGACAAGCTGACATAACAAAATGTTTGTGACAAGCCCGACAAAAAAATGTTTGCGACAAGCCGACATAACAAAATGTTTGTGACGAGCCGACTTAACGAAAAGTTTATGACAAGTATGAATAACAATGTGTTTGTAACAGGCCAACATTACAAATTGTTTGTAACAAGCCAATATTACAAATTATTTGTGAAAAGCCAACATAATAAAGTGCTTGTAACAAGCCAACAAAACAAAATGATTATTACAAGACGACATTACTATTTTTTTGTGACAAGCCATCACAACAAAGTGTTTGTGACAAGCCAACATAAAAAATGTTTGTGACAAGTACGACATAACAAAATGTTTGTGACAAGCCGACATAAAAAATGTTTATGACATGCGCGACAAAATAAATGTTTGCGACAAGCCGAAAAAACAAAATATTTGTGACGAACCGACAAAACGAAAAGTTTATGACAAGTCATCATAACAATGTGTTTGTAAAAAGCCAACGTACCAAAGTGATTGTAACAAACCAACATTACAAATTATTTGTAACAAGCCTCCATTAAAATTATTTGCAACAAGCCAATTGATAAAGTGTTTGTGACTAGCCATCATAACAAAGTGTTTGTGACAAGCCGACATAACAAAATGTTTGTGACAATAAGACATAACACGAAGTTTGTGACAAGCCAACATAAAAAGAATTTTTGTCAAGCCAACATAACAAAGTATTTGTGTTAAGCCAACATCACACAGTGTTATAAACAATAAAACGTAACAAAATGTTTGTGACAAGCTGACATAACAAAATGTTTGTGACAAGCCAACATAACAAAATGTTTGTGACAAACCCGACATAACAAATTGTTTTTGACAAGCCAGACATAACAAAATGTTTGTGACAAGCTGACAAAAAAATGTTTGCGACAAGCCGACATAACAAAATGTTTGTGACGAGCAGACATAACGAAAAGTTTATGACAAGTCAGTATAACAATGTGTTTTTTACAGGCCAACATTACAAATTGTTTGTAACAAGCCAATATTACAAATTATTTGTGAAAAGCCAACATAACAATTTGTTTGTAACAAGCCAACATAATATAGTGTTTATTACATGCCGACATTACTAATTTTGTGTGAAGCCATTATAACAAAGAATTAGTGGGAAGCCAACATAGCAACGTGTTTGTGACAAGCTAATAAAACAAAGTAAAGGTAAAGGTAAAGTACGAGACGTGAACCGGCGTCTTATCAAGCGAGTTTACACCCATATGTGCTCGGCCGCCTATCCAGAAATGTTCGGATATTTCTGTATAGTGTCGCCTCAAGCAGCGAAACTCACAATGCGAGGCGACATTCCTCACCTTCCCAGGGTAATACCCTGGTACCCATTTCTTCCAACGGCTGGGTCGACCGTTGGGGTATTTTTTTTTTCCAACCACGAGTACAATTCACACTGCTCCCAGCGGGAATCGAACACGGGTTGTCCGAACGTCGGTAGTCCAGTCGGGTGGTTTTCCCAACTAGGCTACCGAGGCCCCTAATAAAAACAATTTAATAAAACAAAGTGTTAGTAACAAGCCAACATAATAAAGTGTTTGTAACAAGTCACCATGATAAAGTGTTTGTGACAAGCCCGACATAACAAAATGTTTGCGACAAGCCGAAAAAACAAAATATTTGTGACGAACCGACAAAACGAAAAGTTTATGACAAGTCATCATAACAATGTGTTTGTAAAAAGCCAACGTACCAAAGTGATTGTAACAAACCAACATTACAAATTATTTGTAACAAGCCTCCATTAAAATTATTTGCAACAAGCCAATTGATAAAGTGTTTGTGACTAGCCATCATAACAAAGTGTTTGTGACAAGCCGACATAACAAAATGTTTGTGACAATAAGACATAACACGAAGTTTGTGACAAGCCAACATAAAAAGAATTTTTGTCAAGCCAACATAACAAAGTATTTGTGTTAAGCCAACATCACACAGTGTTATAAACAATAAAACGTAACAAAATGTTTGTGACAAGCTGACATAACAAAATGTTTGTGACAAGCCAACATAACAAAATGTTTGTGACAAACCCGACATAACAAATTGTTTTTGACAAGCCAGACATAACAAAATGTTTGTGACAAGCTGACAAAAAAATGTTTGCGACAAGCCGACATAACAAAATGTTTGTGACGAGCAGACATAACGAAAAGTTTATGACAAGTCAGTATAACAATGTGTTTTTTACAGGCCAACATTACAAATTGTTTGTAACAAGCCAATATTACAAATTATTTGTGAAAAGCCAACATAACAATTTGTTTGTAACAAGCCAACATAATATAGTGTTTATTACATGCCGACATTACTAATTTTGTGTGAAGCCATTATAACAAAGAATTAGTGGGAAGCCAACATAGCAACGTGTTTGTGACAAGCTAATAAAACAAAGTAAAGGTAAAGGTAAAGTACGAGACGTGAACCGGCGTCTTATCAAGCGAGTTTACACCCATATGTGCTCGGCCGCCTATCCAGAAATGTTCGGATATTTCTGTATAGTGTCGCCTCAAGCAGCGAAACTCACAATGCGAGGCGACATTCCTCACCTTCCCAGGGTAATACCCTGGTACCCATTTCTTCCAACGGCTGGGTCGACCGTTGGGGTATTTTTTTTTTCCAACCACGAGTACAATTCACACTGCTCCCAGCGGGAATCGAACACGGGTTGTCCGAACGTCGGTAGTCCAGTCGGGTGGTTTTCCCAACTAGGCTACCGAGGCCCCCTAATAAAAACAATTTAATAAAACAAAGTGTTAGTAACAAGCCAACATAATAAAGTGTTTGTAACAAGTCACCATGATAAAGTGTTTGTGACAAGCCCGACATAACAAAATGTTTGTGACAAGCAGACATAACAAAATGTTTGTGACAAGCCCTACATAATAAAGCGTTTGTGAGAAGCCAACATAGCAAAGTGTTTGTAACAAGCCGGCATAACAAAATGTTTGTGAGAAACCGACATAACAAAATGTTTATGACAAGCCCGACATTACAAAATTTTGGTGACAGGCCCGAACTACTAAAATGTTTGTGACAAACCGACATGACAAAATGTTTGTGACAAGCCAATATAACAAAATGTTTGTGACAAGCCAACATAACAAAATGTTTTTGACAAACCAACATAAAAAATGTTTGTGACAAGACAGGCATAAAAAATGTTTGTGACAAGACCGACATAACAAAATGTTAGTGACAAGCACGACAAAAAAATGTTTGCGACAAGCCGACATAAAAAAATGTTTGTGACGAGACGAGATAACGAAATGTTTATGACAAGTCAGCATAACATTTTGTTTATAAAAAAGCGAACATAACAGAGTGTTTGTAACAAACCAACATTAGAAATTATTTGTGATCAGCCAACATTACAAATTATTTATGAAAAGTCTCCATAACAAAGTGTTTGCAACAAATCAACAATACACATTATTTGTATCAAGGCTACATTACAAATTATTTGTGACAAGCCCACATAACAAAGTGTTTGTCACATGCCAACAATACAAATTGTTTATACCAAGCCAACATTTCAAATTATTTGTGAAAAGCCAACATAACAAAGAGTTTATAACAAGCCAACATAATATAGTGTATATTACAAGCTGACATTACTACGTTTTTGTGACAAGCCATCATAACAAAGTGTAAGTGGCAAGCCAATAGAGCAAAGTGTTTTTTTGACAAGCTAATAAAACAAAGTGTTAGTAACAAGCCAACATAGTAAAGTGTTTGTAACAAGCCACCATGATAAAGTTTTTGTGACGAGCCAACATAATAAATTGTTTGTGACAATCCGACAAAACATACTGTTTGTGAAAACTGATATAAACAAAAAGTTTGTGACAATCCAACATAACAATGTGTTTATGTTAAGCCAACATCACAAAGTGTTAGAAAAATCCAACATAACAAAATGTTTGTGACAAGCCGACATAACAACATGTTTATTTCAAACCCGACATAACAAAATGTTTGTGACATACCGACATAACAAAATGTTTGTAACAAGCCCTACATAACAAAATTGTTGTGACCTGGCTTGTAACAAAATGTTTGTGACAAGCCAACATAGTAAAGAGTTTGTGAGGAGCCGACATAGCAATGTGTTAGAAACAACCCAACATAACAAAATGTCTGTGACTAGCCATAAGAACAAAATATTTATGTGACAAGCTGACAAAACAAAATGTTTGTGAGAAGCCCGACATAAGAAATGTTTTTGAGAAGCCCGACATAACAAATGTTTGCGACAAGCCGACATAACGAAATGTTTTTGACAAGTCAGCATAACAATGTGTTTGTAACAAGGCAACATAACACATTGTTTGTGACCAGCCAACATTACAAATTATTCACGAAAAGTCTCCACAACAAAGTGTTTGCAACAAATCAACATTACACTTTATTTGTATCAAGCCTACATTACAAATTATTTGTGAAAAGCTAGCATAACAAAGTGTTTGTAACAAGCCAGCATTACAAATTGTTTATAACAAGTCATTACTACAAATTATTTGTGAAAAGCCAACATAACAAAGTGTTTGTAACAAGCCAACATAATATAGTGTATATTACAAGCTGACATTACTACTTTTTTGTGACAAGACATCATAACAAAGTGTAAGTAGCAAGCCAACAGAGCAAAGTGTTATTGACAAGCTAATAAAACAAAGTGTTAGTAACGAGCCAACATAGTAAAGTGTTTGTAACAAGCCACCATGATAAAGTTTTTGTTACGAGCCAACATAACAAAGTGTTTGTAAAAAGCCGACATAACAAAATGTTTGTGACAAACAGACATAACAAAAAGTTTGTGACAAGCCAACATAACAAAGTGTTTGTTTTAAGGGGTTAAAGCAAAGAAATGCAAATGAATGCATAAAAATGCGAAGCTGTAGTAAAGCTGAATGCAAGGAAAAATTGAAAAAAAAAAAAGAAAAAATGTTATGTTAGAAGCTTTACATGATTAGTAGACGACACAGATGCGAACGACGTTTCGGCCCAATAGGCCTTCTACTTTTTAGTGATCCCCCGATGATCGCTTTCAAGCGTGACAGGAATTTGGGAGACATTCTGGTTAGCCATCTCCCTCGCTCCTACCCTCAACACTTCGGTACGGCCCCTTGTGGTCGGAACTGTATCACCTGTGCCTATGTGCTCCCCGCTGACTCGGTCTTATTCCCTAATTGACGGTTCGAGATCAAGCATGGCTTCACATGTGTGTCCCGCAACATCATTTATGCCATCATAAGCCAACGTTGCCACATGACCTATATTGGCGAGTCTGGGAGTAGCGGAAAGATTTTGTGAACATCTACGTGATGTCCAACAAAATACTGGTACTCCAGTGTCTTCCCACTTCAACTCCCCAGATCACAAGGGCAAGGACGACATCCGTATCACTGGTATTGTCCTTTGTCACTCTGGCGACCGCAGCCGATATACTTTGGAAAATCGTCTCATAGTCCAGTATGGTTCGCTGACCCCACGAGGCATGAATGTATCACACTCATACACATAGTTTCCTTTCGGTTACCCCTCCCCTTTTGCATAGCCTTCTCTACTGCCCATGTTTGGGCTCTTTAGTCCATCTACTATGCCATGCTATTCCTAGTTCTCCTCCACTAGTCCCCATTGAGACACTTCGGTGTTCTCCTATATACCTTTTTTTCTGAGCTACTTACCCCTCATATGTTTTTATTGTACCCCACTCTCAGACATCTCACTCTTTCCGCCTTTTGCGTACCTATTAGTCTACTGCTCTATTCTTTCTCCTTTGTGTTTGCACACTGACCCCGGTGTGCACTCCTCTGTTTCTGTGTGCATTATGCGCACATTTCTGCACACACATGTATATCCCCGTATAGATGTGCACATGCATGTATTTGTTCATATGTGTGGGGGCATTGGTATATATATATATATATATATATATATATATATATATATGTATATATATCTGTGATTGTTGGTGTGCATATATATGTAAGTGTATGTGTATGTCGGCATGTGTGGGTTGATATGTATAGGTATGTGCATGTCCGTTTGTACGTGTACATATATATACACGCATAAGGGAGTGTGTAGACATGTGTTTATGGGCCCTTATATAATTTCAGACATTATCAGTGTCTTTGCGGTCGAGTTAACCTAGACAGCGTTCCCCTCACTCGCGCATTTTTAGAACCCTTCACCTGACCAGAGTTTGTTATAATTACAGCCATACTCGGGTTACCATTTCCTTTTCACTCTGACCTTGGTCCGAGAAACACAGGACACACAGGGAAGCCATTTTTATTTTCTTTAACATATTTCGATTATTTTTGTTTTGGATGTTTCGTTACCGGTTAGCTATGTAGGATTAGTTTTACTTCCATATCCGTGAGTGTGTGTGTGTTTTTTTTGTTCCTGCTGACGGCCTATTGGGACAAAACGTCGTTCCCATCTGTGTCGTCTATTAATCACGTAAAGCTTCTAACATACCATTTTTTCTTCTTTTTTTTTTCAATTTTTCCTCGCATTCTGCTTTACTGCAGCTTCTCATTTTTATGCATTCATTTGCATTTCTTTGCTTTAACCCCTTAACACAAACACTTTGTTATGTTGACTTGACAAAAACTCTTTGTTATGTTGGCTTGTCACAAACTTTTTGTTATGTCTGTTTGTCACAAACATTTTGTTATGTCGGCTTTTCACAAAAATATGTTTTTCTTATGGCTTGTCACAAACACTTTGTTATGTTGGCTCGTAACAAAAACTTTATCATGGTGGCTTGTTACAAACACTTTACTATGTTGGCTTGTTACTAACACTTTGTTTTATTAGCTTGTCAATAACACTTTGCTCTGTTGGCTTGCCACTTACACTTTGTTATAATGGCTTGTCACAAACACTTTATCATGGTGGCTTGTTACTAACACTTTGTTTTATTAGCTTGTCAATAACACTTGGCTCTGTTAGCTTGCCATTTACACTTTGTTATGATGGCTTGTCACAAAAAAATAATAATGTCAGCTTGTAATATACACTATATTATTTTGGCTTGTTACAATCACTTTGTTATGTTGGCTTGTTACAAACATTTTGTTTTGTAAGCTTGTCACAAAAACATTTTTTTCTTATGGCTTGTCACAAACATTTTGATATGTTGGATTGTTTCTAACACATTGCTATATCGGCTCCTCACAAACTCTTTACTATGTCGGCTTGTCACAAAAATTTTGTTATGTCAGCTTGTTACAAACATTTTGTTATGTCGGTATGTCACAAATATTTTGTTATGTCGGGTTTGAAACAAACATTTTTATGTTGGCTTGTCACAAACATTTTGTTATGTCGGATTGTCATAAACATTTTGTTAGTTGGGGTCAGTCACTAAAATTTTGTCATATCGAGCTTGTCACAAACTCGTTATTATGTAGGGCTTGTCACAATCATTTTGTTATGTCTGCTTGTCACAAACACTTTGTTATGTCAGATTGTTTATAACACTTTTTTATGTTTGTTTAACACAAACACTTTGTTATATTGGCTTGTCACAAACTGTTTGTTATGTTGGCTTGTCACAAACGTTTTGTTATGTTGGCTCGTCAAAAACAATTTTTTATGTTGGCTTGTCACAAACACTTTGTTATGTTGGGTTTCCACAAATAATTTGTAATGTTGACTTGTCACAAAAAATTTGTAATATTGGCTAGTTTCACACAATTTGTAATGTTGGCCTGTTACAAACACTTTGATATATTGGCTTGTCACAAACAATTTGTAATGTTGGCTTGTTACAAATAATTTGTAATGTTGGCTTGTTACAAACAGTTTGTTATGGTTTACTTTTTATAAATAATTTATAATGTTAGCTGATCACAAAAATTTTTTTATCTCGGCTTGTCGTAAACATTTTGTTTTGTCGGGCTTGTCACAAATATTTTGTTATGTTGGCTTGTCACAAACATTTTGTTATGTCGGTTTGTCGCAAACATTTTTTGTCGTGCTTGTCACTAATATTTTGTTATGTCAGCTTGTCACAAAAATTTTGTTATGTCGATCTTGTCACAAACATTTTTTATGTTGGCTTGTCTCAAACATTTTGTTATATTGGCTTGTCACAAACATTTTGTAATGTCAGATTGTCACAAACATTTTGTTAGTTCGGGTCTGTCACTCAAATATTGTCATGTTGGGCTTGTCATAAACATTTTGTTACGTCGGTTTCTCACAAACATTTTGTTATGTCGGCTTCTCAGAAACATTTTATTTTGTCGGCTTGTAACAAACACTTTATTATGTTGGCTCGTCACAAACACTTTATCATGATGGCTGGTTACAAACACTTTACTATGTTGGCTTGTTACTAACACTTTGTTTTATTAGCTGGTCAAAAACACTTTGCTCTATTGGCTTGCCACTTACACTTTGTTTTGATGGCTTGTCACAAAAAAGTAGTAATATCAGTTTGTAATATACACTATATAATGTTAGCTTGTTAGAAACAAAATATTATATTGGCTTTTCACAAATAATTTGAAATAGTGGCTTGTTATAAACAATTTGTAATGTTGGCCTGTGACAAACACTTTGTTATGTTGGCTTCTCACAAATAATGTGTAATGTATGCTTGATACAAATAATTTGTAATTTTGATTTGTTGCAAACACTTTGTTATGTAGACTTTTCATAAATAATTTGTAATGTTGGCTGGTTACAAATAATTTCTAATGTTGATTTGTTACAAACACTCTGTTATGTTGGCTTTTTTATAAACACATTGTTATGCTGACTTCTCAAAAAAATTTCGTTATCTCGTCTTGTCACAAACATTTTGTTATGTCGGCTTGTCGCAAACATTTTGTTTTGTCGGCTTGCCACAAACATTTTGTTTTGTCGGCTTGTCACAAACATTTTGTTATGTCAGCTTGTCACAAACATTTTGTTATGTTGGATTGTTTATAACACTTTGTGATGTTGGCTTAACACAAACACTTTGTTATGTTGGCTTGACAAAAACTATTTTTCATGTTGGCTTGTCACAAACTTTGTGTTATGTCTGATTGTCACAAACATTTTGTTACGTCGGTTTCTCACAAACATTTTGTTATGTCAGCTTGTCACAAACATTTTGTTATGTTGGGCTTGTCACAAACACTTTATCATGGTGGCTTGTTACAAACACTTTATTATGTTGGCTTGTTACTAACACTTTGTTTTATTAGCTTGTCACAAACACTTTGTTATGTTGGCTTGCCACTAACACTCTTTTATAATGGCTTGTCACAAAACAATTAGTAATGTCGGCTCGTAATAAACACTTTATTAGGTTGGCTTGTTACAAACACTTTGTAATGGTAGCCTGTTACAAACATTTTTTGTTTCCTTGTCACAAATAATTTGTAATGTAGGCTTGATACAAATAATTTGTAATGTTGTTCTGTTACAAACACTTTGTTATGGCGACTTTTTATATACAATTTGTAATGTTGGCTGGTCACAAATAATTTGTAATCTTGGTTTGTTACAAACACTTTGATATGTTGGCTTGTTACAATCACATTGTTATGCTGATTTATAATATTGGCTTGTCACAAACATATTGTAATATTGGCTTGTCGCAAACATTTTGTTTTGTCGGGCTTGTCACAAACATTTTGTTATGTCTGGCTTGTCAAAAACATTTTGTTTTGTCAGCTTGTCACAAACATTTTGTTATTTTGGCTTGTAACAAACATTTTCTTATGTCGGCTAGTAAAAGAAATTTTGTTCTGTCGGTCTTGTCGGAAACAATTTTTATGTCTGCTTGTAACAAACATTTTGCTATTTCGGGTTTGTTAAAAATAATTTGTTACGTTGGCTTGTCACAAACATTTTGTTATGTCGGGTATGTCACAAACATTTTGTTTTGTCGGCTTGCCACAAACATTTTGTTTTGTATGCTTGTCACAAACATTTTGTTATGTCAGCTTGTCACAAACATTTTGTTATGTTGGATTGTTTATAACACTTTGTGATGTTGGCTTAACACAAACACTTTGTTATGTTGGCTTGACAATAACTATTTTTCATGTTGGCTTGTCACAAACTTTGTGTTATGTCTGATTGTCACAAACATTTTGTTATGTCGGCTTGTTACAAACACTTTGTTATGGTGGCTAGTCACAAACACTTTATCAATTGGCTTGTTACAAACACTTTATTATGTTGGATAGTTACAAATCCTTTTTAATGGAGGCTTGTTACAAATAATTTATAATGTTGGTTTGTTACAATCATTTTATTATGTTGGTTTTTTACAAACACATTATTATGCTGACATGTCATAAACTTGTCGTTTTGTCGGCTCGAGTTACAAACATTTTGTTATGTCGGCATGTCACAAACAATTTGTTATGATGGCTTGTCACAAAAAATGAGTAATGTCGTTTTATAATAATCATTTTGTTTTGTTGGCTTGTTACAAACACTTTGTTATGTTGGCTTTCCACAAATAATTTGTAATGTTGGCTTGTTACAAATAATTTGTAATATTGGCCTGTTACAAATACTTTGTTATGTTGGCTTTCCACAAATAATTTGTAATGTTGGCTTGTTACAAATAATTTGTAATGATGGTTTGTTACAAACACTTTTTATGGTTACTTTTCATAAATAATTTGTAATGTTGGCTGATCACAAACACTTTGTTATGATGGCTTGTTACGTGTAATTTGTAATATTGGCCTGTTACAAACACTTTGTTATGTTGGCTTGTCACAAGTAATTTGTAATGTATGCTTGTTACAAATAATTTGAAATGTTGGTTTATTACAAGCACTTTGTTATGTTGACTTTTTACAAACACATTGTTATGCTGACTTGTCATAAACTTTTCGTTATGTCGGCTCGTCACAAACATTTTGTTATGTCGGCTTGTCGCAAACATTTTTTTGTCGGGCTTGTCACAAACATTTTGTTTTATCGGCTTGTCACAAACATTTTGTTATGTCGGATTGTCACAAACATTTTGTTATGTTGGCTTGTCGCAAACGATTTGTTATGCCTTTTTGTCTCTAACATTTTGTCATGTCGGCTTGTCACAAACACTTTGTTATGTTGGCTCGTCACAACCAATTTATCGTATTTTCTTGTTACAAACACTTTACTATGTTGGCTTGGTACTAACATTTTTGTTATGCTGGCTTATCACAAACACTTTATTATGTTGGCTTGTTACTAAAACTTTGTTATGTTGGCTTATCACAAACACTTTGAAAAATTAACTTTTCACAAACAATTTGTAATGTTGGCTTGTTACAAATAATTTGTAATGATGGTTTGTTACAAGCACTTTTTTATGGTTACTTTTCATAAATAATTTGTAATGTTGGCTGATCACAAAGACTTTGTTATGATGGCTTGTTACGTGTAACTAGTAATGTCGGCTTGTTACAAACACTTTTTTTATGTTGGCTTGTCACAAATAATTTGTAATGTTGGCTTGTTACAAACACTTTGTTATGTTGGTTTGTTACAAACACATTGTTATGCTGACTTGTTACAAATGTTTTTTAATGCTGTCTTGTCACAAACACTTTGTTATGTCGGCTTTTCACAAACATTTTGTTATATCAGCTTTTCACAAACGTTTTCTTATGTCGGGAGTATTAAGAAAGCCTTTTCATGCTAGCCGATTCTCTGTTTTTCTGCGTTAAAGGCTGCATTTTTTGTCTATATAAAAAGTATACACGCAGTTAAACTTGGCCAAATGGTGCATTTATTTTTTTGTCTATATAAAAACTATACACGCAGCAAGACGGATCGACCAACAAAGCGAGACCTCGGTGACCGTAGGTGACCACGAGATGCGCACTTCCTCACGATATGTCTTCTTCTACTTCTGCCTTCTTATCTATCAGAGGAGCATAGGTCTTCAACAAACACTTTACAAGTCGTTCTGTTTTTTGCCATTCTTTTAAGATCATTCCATGTCTTCCCTATCATCTTCATCTCTTCTTCTATCTGTCTTCTCCCAGAATGCCTTAGTCTTCCTCTTTGTCTTTTCCCCCCGGGGATTCCAAAAAGGGGCTTGTTATGTAATACTCTCAGTTGGCTTCCGTATTGTGTCCTATCCAGCGCCATCATCTTCGCTGTATCTCTTTATCCATAGGTGTTTGACTGGTACATTTCTATAATTCTATGTTAGTGATTTTGTCCTGCCATTTCCATCCTTTTATTCTGCGTAAGCATCCATTAATGAAAGTCTAGATCTTCGTGATTGTCAATTTTGTTGTTCTCCATGTTTCACAGCCATATAATACGACCGCCTTAACATTTGCGTTGAACATTTTTATTTTTGTATTTAACCTAATTTCTTTGGATTTCCATATGTTTCCCAGTGCAATGAAAGCTCATCTTGCTTTTGATGTCCTTATTTTAATATCATTTTCTGTTACTCCCTCTTTATCTATATTACTGCCCAGATATATGTAAGATTGTACATCTAATAGAGGTATTTATCCTAGTTTTATTTGGTTATTGCCAACTGTATTAATTCTCATAATGTTGGTCTTATCTCTATTAATCTTCAGTCCTAGCTGTTGTGATCATCAAGTATGCTCATTTTATCCTGCATCTGTTGATGGCTGTGTGATAAGAGAGCTATGTCATCAGCAAAGTCTAAATCATCAAGTTGTTTGGTCAGTGACCACTGGATTCCATTTCTGTTGTTTTTAGTTATTTTCATAATTCAATATATGACCAGTAGAAAGAGAAATGGAGAGAAAAGTGCGTCCATGCCTTACTCCTGTTCTTATTTCAAATGCTTCTGTAAGCTGTCCTTCATGAACCACACTACATTTCATTCCTTCATACATTGTTTTTATCAGGTTAATAAACTTTATGGGAATTCCGTAATGACACAGCAACTTCCAAAGCAATATTCTGTCTAAACTATCAAATGCCTTTTCGTAATCTATGAATCCAATATAAAGTGAGGATTTTAGTTCTAAACTTTGATCAACTATTAAAGATTATTATTATTAGAGTATTTATTTGATTACCCCATGATCTGTTCTTCCTAAAACCTGCTTGTTCATCACTCAAATGTTTCTCTATTGCCTATTTAGGTCTCTCCAGAATGATTCTGCTTAATATTTTTCCTGGCACTGATAGTAGCATAATTTCCCTATAATTTGTGCACTCCTGTAAACTTCCTTTCTTTGGTAGTTTGATCATATAACCTTCACGACATGTGTGTGCTTGTAAATAAATAGTGTGTTGTGATGATTTGAAAAAGGGAGGAAAGTGGGTGCTATCTCTCCCTTGTTCATCAGTATTAGTGGTTCGCTATCTCTCTCTCTCTCTCTCTCTCTCTCTCTCTCTCTCTCTCTCTGTGTGTGTGTGTGTGTGTCACTCTTTCTCTCCCGTTCTCCTAACCCCCTCCTATCAGCCGATCGGGAAGCCATGAATGTGAAATAAATAAAAACTAATGGCGGGAATATTCACCACCAGCCACTTAGTATCGGGTCTGTTGAGTAGACCAATGTCTACCGGATCGTGTTCGTTTAAAGAATCTACCAAATTTGCCAAATCTCCAAGATTACTGATTAAACGGGGGGAACTCTAGAACAGCCGAATTATTGAGGGAGGCGTAGAAGAAGCGTATATCTACACTCTCTCTGTGATGGAGGATAAAATGGTGGCCATAGTTAATTTTAAAGCGGGTTGTCTGACTATTAAACACATCCATCCATTAGAACAGCAGACCAGTCTGTGGTGAATGGGCGATCAGACGAGTGGAAGAAAGTATATGTAGTAACTGTTTTATTTATACTTGCGTGAGTGTTTATAACTGACCAGTTTTGTTGCCATACATCCCGCACATCTTCAGGTAGTATTGTTAAAGGGTCATCGGGTTTGTGCTTTTTACTCTCAGACGATTGTTCCTCATCTAATTCTCTCTTGCTCGATGGTGAGGGGGCCAACTGTGATGATGTAGAAGGAGCCACTGGTGAACTGGGTGTTGTAACATGTACCGATGGTGTTGTAGAAGTTGTCACCCGGGAAGTTGGTATGGTACATGGTACCGATGATGAAGGAGCTGTTGAAGAAACAGAATACTTTAGGCGTATATATCGGGTTAAAGATGCACGAGTCGTATACGTGCGTTGACAGGTGGTGCAAGCATGGCGAACAAGAGAAGCTGGTATTGTAGACGGTACCGATGGTGAAACTGGTGATGTAGTCGGTACCAACAGTGAAAGGGGTGTTGTAGATACTGAATATTTAGTCTCCTATGGCTGGCTAAAGATCTTCAACTCGTATATGAACGTTGATAAATGGGACAAGCATGGCGTATAAGAGAAGCTGGTATGGTGGACTGTACCGATGGTGAAACTGGTGATTTAGACGGTACCAACGGTGAAGAAGCTATTGCAAATACTGAATGTTTTAGTCTCCTATGGCTGGCTAAAGAACGTCGACTCGTATATGTACGTTGACAAATGGGACAAGCATGGCGTATAAGGCGATGTGCGGCCCGTATATGCCATAGCTTGACGCCGTTTAAACTGCTTTGAACATAATGGACACTGATGTTCACCAGAAGACGTTTCATTATGAGAAACCATCTATAGAAGATCAAATAAACCTTTGTCAACAATACAACATAAAAAATGTAAAGTACCCCTGTCACGCCAATATGGTGTTAGTGACCCTATATTTTACAGACCTTCAGCACATGATTTTTGGGGTAATGTGGTCGGTATTACGCCCGTGCTGCTTTACTTTCACAGAAAAAAATCCGGTACCCATTTAAGGCTGGGTGAGCCCGGAAGCCGTAGGTTGGGATCGAACCCTACCCCTTGTCCTTTGTAGTCCAGTTCAAAAACCACTGAGCTATCGCGGCTCCTTGAATATCAATCACATCAGGATTAAAATTATCTACTTTATACTTTATACTTTATATTTTTTCTTAAATCAAAAAGTTGAACTCTAACCCTAAAAATCGACACCTATAGTCATAATAGTTAAACAAAAATAGGTCAAAAGGCACCCACACATAAACACAACCGCTCACACATCTTTTTACCCCCACCCATTTTTGTATGGCTAAGACTATGAAATCACTAAAAAATAGTGATTTTTCACGCTAGGCCTACATCAATCTTCATATTAGACATCCTCATAGCAAAAATTTACTTTAAACCACTTTTATGAATTTTACCCCCTGACAATTTTTTATGGATACGACTACGAAATCACTAAAACATAGTGAAATTGCTCTCTAGGCTTAGCTAAAACTTTATTTTAGACATCCTCATAGCAAGATTAAAATCACTTTTATAAATTTTACCCACAACCATTTTAATGGATACGACTATAAATTCACTAAAAATCGTAAATTTTCACTCTAGGCCAACATCAAACTTCATATCAAACATCCTCATACCAAGATTTTGAATAAAAAATCATTTTTATGATTTTTACACTTGACCATTTTTGCGGGGTATGACTATGAAATCACTAAAAATAGTAAATTTTCACTCTAGGCCTACCTCAAACTTTATTTTAAATATCCCCATACCAAGATTTTGAATAAAAATAACTTTTATGAATTTTACCCCCGCCATTTTTTTTTAATGGATACGACTATGAAAGCATTAAAAATAGTAAATTTACACTCTAGACCTACCTCAAACTTCATATTTGACATCCGCATAGTAAGATTTTGAATAAAAAGCACTGTTATGAATTTTACCCCATGACCTTGTTTAAGGGATACGCCTATTGAAACTGTTAAAAACATAAATGTAACCTCTAGGCTTACCTCAAACTTTATTTTAGCGACCCTCGTTGCAAAAATTTACTTAAAAATCACTTTTATGTTATTTACCCCCTGACCTGACCATTTTTTCGGGATACGCTTATAAACTGTTACAAAAATAAAATTTAACCTCTAGGCTTACGTAAAATTGTATTGTAAACATTCCCGTAGCGAGATTTTAAATAATAATCAATTTTATGAATTTTAGCCCCTGACCATTTTTGATGGATACGCCTATGAAACTGTTTACAAAAATAGAATTTAACCTCTAGGCTTACTTCAAACTTTATTTTAGACACCACAGTAGCAAAAATTTACTAAAAATCACTTTTATCATGTTTACCCCCTGATCATTTTTGAGTGATACGCCTATGAAACTGTTAAAAAATTAAATTTTAACTATATGCTTACCTAAAACTGTATTTTCAACATTCCGTAGCGAGATTTTCAATTAAAATCACTTTTATGAATTTTACACCCTGACCATTTTTTTAGGAATACGCCAATGAAACTTAAACAAAAGTAAAATTTAACCTCTAGGCTTACCTAAAACTTTATTTTGAACACACCCATATATCAAATTCCCATAAAAAGGACAACACAAAGCTAGCAGTGAGAAAACTGTAGAACGTTAGCAGAACGCCGACCCAAAAAAACATGGGCACCGACATTAAAACATGCAGTTATACTTGATATATAGACAATATTCTGCTCTAACGGCTAGGTCTCTACGGTGTTATCACTACTAGCTTTTTATTATTTTTTTTAAAAAATGGGAATTTGATATATGGGTGTGTTATATTTTATTATCCGGTTATCTCCCCACCGATGACTCGAAGGGCGGATTGTATCAGGGACCGAATCGAGTTAAAGTTACCCACTAATGAGTCAGGTTCAACACTACTTCAAGTGGAAAATGAGGTCAGTTATCACGATAACAGTAATCCTCTTCTCTGATTGGTTAATCCAGAGGTCAGTCATTTCGTTGGCAGGTGTCGGATAGAAATCCTCTTCTCTGATTGGTTAACCTAGATGTTAGTCGAGGGTGGAGTAGTGTCGTCCAACTTTTATTTACCAGATTATATTTAAACTAGTCGCATGTGAGACTTCGTGATATAAGAGCGATTAATTCACGGAAGGTTATTTTCATAGTACTGTTCAGTCTAGAAGCCTGTGTTGTGGGTATATTTTACGCTGTAAGTTGAATATTATTTTTCTTTTTTTCTCTTATCTCGTAACGATGCGGTAGGTTTATCAATAAAAGGCTATTCAATTGTATTAATGGTAATGCGTATAAAGTATGTATGTTAAGTCTTGTTGAGTGAATTATTCCTTCGTTTTTAATATGTTTATCTTATTGATTGGTTAGAAAGTAGATATCTTTAGTCCTGATGTGATTGATATTCAATGTTATTAATGTATTTAAAATAGGTATGTTAAGTATTGTTGACAAAAGTTTATTTGATCTTCTACAGATGGTTTCTCATCATGAAACATCTTCATTATCAAACCATTTTGTTATGTCGGGCTTGTCACAAACACTTTGTTATGTCTGTTTGTCACAAAACAATTTGTTATGTCCGGCTTGTCACAAACACTTTGTTATGTAAGCTCGTCACAAACACTTTATTATGTTGGCTTCTTACAAACACTTTATTATGTTGGCTTGTTACTAACACTTTGTTATGTTGGCTTGTAACAAACACTTTGCTATGTCGGCTTGTCACAAACTTTTTTTTATTTTTTTATGTTGGTTTGTCCCACACACTTTGTTATGTTGGTTCGTCACAAACCCTTTGTTATTTTAGATTGTCACAAATAATTTGTAATGTTGGCTTGTCACAAACACTTTGTTATGTCGGCTTGTCACAAATATTTTGTTATGTCGGGCTTGTCACAAACATTTTGTTATGTCGGGTTTGTTACAAACATTTTGTTATGTTGGCCTAACACAAACACTTTGTTATGTTGGCTTCACAAAAGCTTTTTGTTATGTTGGCTCGTCTCAAATACTTTATTATGTTGGCATCTCACAAATATTTCGTTATATTGGATTGGTACAAACATTTTGTTATGTCGGCTCGTCACAAACACTTTGTTATTTTGAGTTGTTTCTAACACTTTGTTTGGGCTTAACACAACCACTTTGTTATGTTCGATTGACACAAACTCTTTGCTATGTTGGTTTGTCGCAAAAATTGTGTTATGTTAACTTGTCACAAACACTTTATTATGTTGGTTTGTTACTAACACTTTGTTATGTTGTTTTGTTACAAAAATGTTGGTATGTCGGCTTGTCGCAAACCCTTTGTTATGTTGGCTTGTAACAAATGAATTATCATGTTTGTTTGTTACTAACACTTTACAAACACTTTGTTATGTTGGCTTGTCAGAAACACTTTGTTATGTTGGCTTGTTACTAACCCTTTGTTATGTTGGATTTCACATACAGTTTGTTATGCTGGCTTGTCACAAACACTTTGTTTTATTGGCTTGTTACTAACACTTTTTTATGTTGGCTTGTCACAAACACTTTGTTAAGTTGGCTCGACACAAACGCTTTGTCATGCTGGTTAGTCACAAACACTTTCTTGTGTTGGCTTGTCATAAGCAGTTTGTCTTGCTGTCTTTGCACAAACACTTGTTTCTATTTATTGTTTCGATCTAATCCTCAGATTAAAATATTACAGATGACAGTAAATATGTATACTATACTATACTATACTATACTATACTATACTATACTATACTATACTATACTATACTATACTATACTATACTATACTATACTATACTATACTATACTATACTATACTATACTATACTATCCTATACTATACTATACTATACTATACTATACAATACTATACTAATACTAATACTATACTATACTATAATATACTATACTATACTATACTATACTAATACTATACTATACTATACTATACTATACTATACTATACTATACTATACTATACTATACTATACTATACTATACTATACTATACTATACTATACTATACTATACTATACTATACTATACTATACTATACTAATACTATACTAATACTATACTATACTATACTATACTATACTATACTATACTAATACTATACTATACTATACTATACTATACTATACTATACTATACTATACTATACTATACTATACTATACTATACTATACTATACTATACTATACTATACTATACTAATACTATACTAATACTATACTATACTATACTATACTAATACAATACTATACTATACTATACTAATACTATACTAATACTATACTATACTATACTAATACTATACTAATACTATACTATACTATACTATACTATACTATACTATACTATACTATACTATACTATACTATACTATACTATACTATACTATACTATACTATACTATACTATACTATACTATACTATACTATACTATACTAATACTATACTATATTATACTATACTATACTAATACTATACTATACTATACGGAATTAGTTGTTATCGTGGTTTTTGTGTAGTATTGATAATGATCGATGTCACATTCTGTTACATCATAAGAAGCTAAAAGGCCGAATCATTTTATCGACGGGGTTAATGTCTGATGAACAGATTACCTATTACTGCGAAGTTCTGTTTCAAGTTTCCTGTTATTTATTTCTGTAAGTGGATTGTTTCCACTTTATTTCATTATCACAACATCTAGACCTAGTTAGAGAGATAACAGAGAATATAATTTTCGTTTGACAAATTAAAAATTGTAAATACAGTCTGTTTTAGCGAGTAAATTGTTCTAGTTTTGATTGTATGTAGATTTGTGTCTAAAAATGGTTGTAGATGTTGACTGTTGATTTACAGACCTGTCTTTATCAGTCAAATCCGTACAATGTGCGCTTATATCTGTGCCTACATTTGAATACTTTACCTCCTATAAAATAAATATTACAACTCGGAAGCTGGCACATGATGCCCTATAGCATGTGCTAACACTTGAGAGACTTTACACATTCACAATATTTTAAAGTGAGAGAGCATGCCATCTTTCACTTTGATGTTATCTTCGACAACAAAGAGAGTCAAGTACACATTTTATATATGGATGGATAGGTCAGCGACAGTCTGGGATTGAACGCGGGTTCGTGTATCCATCAAGTCAGAGCTATAGTGACTACACAAATTCAGATGTCACTTTGGTTAGGAAGCATTGAATCGACACCATCTCATTTTTGGGTGGTTTTTTGCGTTTGCCAGTTTTGACCTCTAACTCCGTCTTCGTAGGTACACATATTTTTTCCATCGTTTAGTAATTGAAGTTTCAAGCAGGGCCTCGCTGCTGAGACCAGGGATGGTTGTCGCAGAGAGAAATCATAAATAAAAATCCCGACTGATGAAGCCAGGAATTTAAACCACAACCTCTCTGTCTCGTGGCCGGTGTCTTGTCTAGAGACCAACCAGTCCCCCACCATCTCATTTAAGAAACGACAATCTCTCTTCTTTCTTGGTCACAGAACGACCACGTGCCAGGCGCGTCTTGTAGCTCCACAGTCTGGTTATTTCTTTATACTTTCAATTTTGTTTCCCGTTAAGATTAGATCAGATTCGTTTTTTTTGTTTTGTTCATGCATGAATGTAATGTTTGTTTATGACTCAAATTAATATATATCGATATAGTTAACCAGAAGTCATCACCTGCCAACAACTGTTACCTTAATCAAGGTATCAGACAAGAACTGGCAGCAGCCTCCTTTTGGATACAGCGCGACAGAGCATGGCGTCCAGTAGTCAACATATAATGAAACACGCTCCGATGTTCTGGATGGTCATCATCTTGGCCTGGCTGCACTTGACTGCTGCTATGATCGGTAAGTAAATGTCTTTTCTCCACGCAGTGAGCATGTGGCAAGATGTATCCAGGGTCTGAAATCAAGAAAAAAACACGCATAGAGAAATGTCAGGCGTTAAAGGTGGTTAGGTTATGTCCCTTTAGAAGACAATAAGAAAAAATCACAAGAAATACCACACAGGAACAGTGACTTTCGTTGGTAGGAATAAAGAACGCAAACCAAGGGTAAACTTGCTAAGACCAGGGTAAACAGGGATAAACAAGGTGGTCAGATTTAGGAAATGTTGCAAATGATGGCGATATGGGCAATAGAAAAGGGTGAAGATTTGATGCCAAACTACGGATCATGTAGATCAATGTCTGCTAAGCTAATCTCACTTGTCCCTACTCTCAGTTGCCAAATGTAGTTAAACTTCGGTCAAACACCTACTTAATCATTCAGTTACTAATATTACCTACACTCCAATCACATCCACTGACATTCACTTACAGACACTAGCTGCTGTACAATCGCTTCCATCAACATTCACTTACAAACATTAACTATACTCCAATCGGTTCCATCAACATTCAGTTACTAACATTTGCAATACTCCAATTACTTCCATAAACACTCAATTACTACTTCTACAATATCCTCTTCAGCTGAATTAGTCCAAATGCTACTTCTCTTCATTGTCTGCACCTAAGCGTCATTAAATGATCGTTAATGTACCGTGTTAGGGAACCGCGATAGCTCAGTGGTTAGTGAACTGAACTACAAAGGACAAGAGGTTGGGTTCGATCCTAAACGTCGGCTTCCAGGTTCACCCAATCTTTAATGGGTACCGGATTTGTTTCTGGAAAAGTAAAGTGGCACGGGCGTAATACCGACCACATTACCCCAAAAATCATGTGCTGAAGGTCTGTAAAATTTATGGTCACTAACACCATATTTCCTATACGCCACTTGGCGTGACGGGGGTACGTTTTTTTAAATGTACCGTGTTGTGGTTTAATGTAAGCAGTGATAACTATGTCTTTGATATAACTCATTTTTGTTAACAGTTTACCTTATCTCTTCGATCCCTACTCCCTTAGCTAGGCTGGTAAATTAGTTAGCGCTGTTTGAAGATGGGGTAAAACAGTCTTGATCACTTGTGGTTCAATATGTGAAGATTGAGTATAACTGTCTTGATCAGTTGTGGTTTACTTTGTCGTGATGGAGTATAACAGTATTTTGATCAGTTGTGGTTTACTGTGTCGTGATGGAGTATTAAGGACTTGATCAGTTGTGGTTCACTTCTACTTTATCCTTTCCCAGTTTAATATACTCCGGTGTTTTGATTCTGTAGCTGACAACAAACTCTTGTTTGAGCGTTTCGGCCCGACACATCCCTCTTCATTATGGTCTTTCAATAGCCTAACAATTATCATCAGTTCAGCGGCCATGTTTTTGATGTCTCAAGTCAACTTGTGAGTTGGAAATCTTGTCATGAGCTCAGACCTTGCTCGTGTTTCTTTGCTGTTGTTTATTTACCTCTTTCCGAAGCCTTGTTGTCGGATCTCAACGTCCTGAGAAAGTCGAAGTTAAAGCAACGAACACCTGAAAGGAACAAACAATTTGGAGAGATAATTCTCACCGCCACTGGTGGGATTTGAACCGATGTTGGACCGCTGTCTCACCAGTTGACTTTCCAGTCGGCCTATGGTTTCACTTGTGACGATAACAGTCAGCTATGAGTTGCTGACGACCTTCATGACAAGTGCACTTGTACGTCCTTGACCCTACAATTTGTATTCTATCAACTCTTACCAGCTGTTGTATTCTGTTAACTCTTACCAGGTGTTGTATTCTATCAACTCTTACCAGCTGTTGTATTCTGTTAACTCTTACCAGCTGTTGTATTCTGTCAACTCTTACCAGCTGTTGTATTCTGTTAACTCTTACCAGCTGTTGTATTCTGTCAACTCTTACCAGCTGTTGTATTCTGTCAACTCTTACCAGCTGTTGTATTCTATCAACTGTTACCAGCTGTTGTATTCTGTCAACTCTTACCAGCTGTTGTATTCTATCAACTCTTACCAGCGGTTGTATTCTATCAACTCTTACCAGCTGTTCTATTCTATCAACTCTTACCAGCTGTTGTATTCTATCAACTCTTACCAGCTGTTGTATTCTATCAACTCTTACCAGGTGTTGTATTCTATCAACTCTTACCAGCTGTTGTATTCTATCAACTCTTACCAGGTGTTGTATTCTATCAACTCTTACCAGCTGTTGTATTCTATCAACTCTTACCAGCTGTTGTATTTTGTCAACTCTTACCAGTTGTTGTATTCTATCAACTCTTACCAGCTGTTGTATTCTATCAACTCTTACCAGGTGTTGTATTCTATCAACTGTTACCAGCTGTTGTATTCTATCAACTGTTACCAGCTGTTGTATTCTGTCAACTCTTACCAGCTGTTGTATTCTATCAACTCTTACCAGCGGTTGTATTCTATCAACTCTTACCAGCTGTTCTATTCTATCAACTCTTACCAGCTGTTGTATTCTATCAACTCTTACCAGCTGTTGTATTCTATCAACTCTTACCAGGTGTTGTATTCTATCAACTCTTACCAGCTGTTGTATTCTATCAACTCTTACCAGCTGTTGTATTCTATCAACTCTTACCAGGTGTTGTATTCTATCAACTCTTACCAGCTGTTGTATTCTATCAACTCTTACCAGCTGTTGTATTCTATCAACTCTTACCAGGTGTTGTATTCTATCAACTCTTACCAGCTGTTGTATTCTATCAACTCTTACCAGCTGTTGTATTCAGTCAACTCTTACCAGGTGTTGTATTCTATCAACTCTTACCAGGTGTTGTATTCTATCAACTCTTACCAGCTCTTGTATTCTATCAACTCTTACCAGGTGTTGTATTCTATCAACTCTTACCAGGTGTTGTATTCTATTAACTCTTACCAGGTGTTGTATTCTATCAACTCTTACCAGGTGTTGTATTCTATCAACTCTTATCAGTTGCTGTATTCTATCAACTCTTATCAGTTGCTGTATTCTATCAACTCTTACCAGTTGTTGTATTCTATCAACTCTTACCAGATGTTGTATTCTATCAACTCTTATCAGTTGTTGTATTCTATCAACTCTTACCAGTTGTTGTATTCTATCAACTCTTACCAGGTGTTGTATTCTATCAACTCTTACCAGGTGTTGTATTCTATCAACTCTTACCAGATGTTGTATTCTATCAACTCTTATCAGTTGTTGTATTCTATCAACTCTTACCAGCTGTTGTATTCTGTCAACTCTTACCAGCTCTTGTATTCTATCAACTCTTTCCAGGTGTTGTATTCTATCAACTCTTACCAGGTGTTGTATTCTATCAACTCTTATCAGCTGTTGTATTCTATCAACTCTTACCAGCTCTTGTATTCTATCAACTCTTACCAGGTGTTGTATTCTATCAACTCTTACCAGGTGTTGTATTCTATCAACTCTTACCAGGTGTTGTATTCTATCAACTCTTACCAGGTTTTGTATTCTATCAACTCTTATCAGTTGTTGTATTCTATCAAGTCTTTCCAGTTGTTGTATTCTATCAACTCTTACCAGATGTTGTATTCTATCAACTCTTATCAGTTGTTGTATTCTATCAACTCTTACCAGTTGTTGTATTCTAACAACTCTTACCAGATGTTGTATTCTATCAACTCTTATCAGTTGTTGTATTCTATCAACTCTTACCAGATGTTGTATTCTATCAACTCTTACCAGGTGTTGTATTCTATCAACTCTTACCAGTTGTTGTATTCTAACAACTCTTACCAGATGTTGTATTCTATCAACTCTTATCAGTTGTTGTATTCTATCAACTCTTACCAGTTGTTATATTCTATCAACTCTTACCAGATGTTGTATTCTGTCAGCTCTTAAAAGCTGTTGTTTTCTGTCAACTCTTTAGTACACGTCACACATATGGACCCCAGCTATACACGTGACTCAATGCCAGATGAGCTGAACTTGACTCTTGTTAGTGAGTCGGGGAAAAACATCTACATCCACCTTCGACGTATGCAGGACCATAACCCCAACGTTCCGGTCTACACCCTCCACATTGACTCAAATGGCAGGTTCTATCAACATCCAGAGGCCCTAGAGGACAAGCAGGTATGTACAATTAAGTGGCACAATCATTCTTTTCTTCCTCTTTCCATCCTCATCTGCCTTTCAGCGTCGAGGGGAGATATAATTTGCGGTCTTTTGCTCTTCTGTTCGCCTCTGTTGCTGTTATGTTTCCTAGTGCTTCTAATATTCCATCGACCCATCTTTTTCGTGGTCGACCCTTGGGTCTGGTGGTCACAATCCTAAAATGGTAATATTCATTGACGATTAATCATATCAGTATTGGTGAGTGTTTGAAGCGTTAGGGGCTCATGTAATTTTCCTCTCAGGCCAAAAACGTAGCGAGGAAGTCATAGTTCTTTACGTGTGACGATTTGCTGCTAGTTTGTGTATGTCTTGGTCGATGCCCTATGGTTGAGCCTTCCCTAGTAATTGTTTTGTGTAGCGATTCTCTGGCTATCTCTTGTTTTATTTAACCAGATGGTATCCACATGAATGCATGATGGGGTAGTCTTCATATATTCATTCTCAGCACATGACCAATGTATTTTCAACGCCTTCTTCTTATAAAGCTCGACACGTATTCTTGTTAGATTCGTCTCTATTATGTTCGTTTGAAATGTATTCTTTTCAGCTTATGTTTGAAATTCTCCAGACATTTCTTTTCAAAATCATTTAATTTTCTCAAACGTCTTGATGGATCTCCAACTTTCACATCCATATGGTAGCACTGGTATCACATCCATTTGGTACCATTGGTATCACATCCATTTGGTAGAACTTTTAACACACAGGAATGGAACAAGTTAAGTTTTGTTCGTTTATTGAGAACTGCATCTCCAGATGTTCGTCAGTTTGTTGAAAGTATTTGATGCTAGTGCGACGCGAGTCATGATGTCTGATGTCATATCTATATTTGATGCTAGTACGACGCGAGTCATGATGTCTGATGTCATGTCTACATTTAATGCTAGTGCGACGCGAGTCATGATGTCTGATGTCATGTCTATATTTGATGCTAGTGCGACGCGAGTCATGATGTCTGATGTCATGTCTATATTTGATGCTAGTACGACGCGAGACATGATGTCTGATGTCATGTCTATATGTGATGCTAGTACGACGCGAGACATGATGTCTGATGTCATGTTTATATTTGATGCTAGTACGACGCGAGACATGATGTCTGATGTCATGTCTATATTTGATGCTAGTACGACGCGAGACATGATGTCTGATGTCATGTCTATATTTGATGCTAGTACGACGCGAGGCATGATGTCTGATGTCATGTCTATATTTGATGCTAGTGCGACGCGAGACATGATGTCTGATGTCATGTCTACATTTGATGCTAGTGCGACGCGAGACATGATGTCTGATGTCATGTCTATATTTGATGCTAGTACGACGCGAGACATGATGTCTGATGTCATGTCTATATTTGATGCTAGTACGACGCGAGACATGATGTCTGATGTCATGTCTATATTTGATGCTAGTGCGATGTATGTCATGCTTTCTGATGTTGTGTCTCCACTTCATGCTAGAGAGGTAAGTGTCATGATGTCTGATCTTGTGTCTCCACTTCATGCTAGAGCGGTAAGTGTCATGATGTCTGATCTTGTGTCTCCACTTCATGCTAGAGCTGTATGTGTCATGATGTCTGATCTTGTGTCTCCACTTCATGCTAGAGCTGTATGTGTCATGATGTCTGATCTTGTGTCTCCACTTCATGCTAGAGCTGTATGTGTCATGATGTCTGATCTTGTGTCTCCACTTTATGCTAGAGGTGCATGTGTCATGATGTCAGATCTTGTGTCTCCACTTCATGCTAGAGCTGTATGTGTCATGATGTCTGATCTTGTGTCTCCACTTCATGCTAGAGGTGCATGTGTCATGATGTCTGATCTTGTGTCTCCACTTCATGCTACAGCTGTATGTGTCATGATGTCAGATCTTGTGTCTCCACTTCATGCTAGAGTTGTACGTGTCATGATGTCAGATGAGTGGTGCTGAAGAGCTGGCCAGATATAGATATTGACGTGATTCCCAGCCAGTTGTTACAATCTGATAAATCTCCATTGTTTTCAAGAGAGCTTCGCAATCATGCCATCTTTCTATTGTGGTAGTGGGGACTCATTGCGACATACTTCATTGACATGTATAGCCTGTAGAAACAGACAGCCAGCAGCCACGTTAACAGTTAACCTGTCCGCCTAGGGAAGTAGCAGACATGTTAACAGTTAACTTGTCCGGCATAGGGAAGTAGCAGGCACGTAACAGTTAACTTGTCCGGCATAGGGAAGTAGCAGACATGTTAACAGTTAACTTGTTCGGCCTAGGGAACTAGCAGGCATGTTAAAAGTGAGTACAAATAATAATACATAAATATTATTATATGGGGAACTTCCGAGGCGATAATAGGGAATAATAGAACAAAGAAGTTCTATTTGATGCCATGTCTACTTTTTTCTAGTTTTTGCAAACCATTGCAAAACTAGAACTTCTTTGTTTTATTATTCCCTATTATCGCCTCGGAAGTTCCCCATATAATAATATTTATGTATTATTGTTTGTACCCAGTATATAACCACTGGGAACTACTATTCGTGCTGTTTCGTCCAATAAATGTTTGTCTACAACACAAGCATTCAGCCCTACTGGGAGATACTAGCATTAATAGGAAATTACAAATATACAATTTATTTCCGGTCTGTGATCGTTACCCTATGCCATAGTCATTGAGTACGCCATCGTGTAAGACACTGCAACAATAGCCAATTTTTTTAGTTGGCTGCGTGGCAGTGTGCCAAGCGTTCGGCTTCTCGTGGCAAGGCGTGGTGCCACTGAGTACGGGTTCGATCCCACTTCGGACCATATATTGTTCTTCGTTTTTTTCTATTGTTGTTTGTCTGTCAATTTTTCCGAGTGCTAACACATACTTCTTTGTTCTATTATTCCATGTTAAAAGTGAACTTGTTCGCCTAGGGAAGTCGCAGGGTTGCTAACAACCCACGTTTAACGTTTTGTTACTGTTTTTTATTTGTGTTTCTTCCCCTCTTTTAATCATATCTTTTGTTTTGTGTCTGTCCTTGAATAAGCGTTAATTCACTAATTCACTGATTCTGGCTCGTTCACTGTAGAAATTGTTGAGTCGGTGTCCCAGACTCATGACATTCTCAGTATTGCGTCACATATTTCTCAGAGAACCTTTATATATCGTAGATGGCTGAAATATTGTTTTTTCCTCTATTCAGCTTGCCCATGTTTGTGTTGATTTTGTGGATAATTTTCTACAGTATGGGGTTGCCAGCCCCATACCCATTCCTCCTTAGTTGCCTCCAATGCATGTCTAGTATATTAGAGCGCTATTATAGAGTTTAAACAAAGAAAATTCTCAAGGCCTACAATTAAATATCACAGTTGAGGGAATACATCTGGAAACAGCCCAGGGCTACAACTACCTGAGACATACTATAACCAAGGATGGAAAATGTAAAATTGAAATAAACAAAAGAATAGGTATGGCAAAAAGTAATTTTAATGCCATGAAAAATATACTAACAACAAAACAAATATCAACAGGGCTGAAACTAAGAATTGCAAAATGTTACATCTTCTCAATAATCCTGTATGGTGCAGAAACATGGCCATTGACAAGAAAACAGAACAGAAAATTGAAGCCTTTGAAATGTGGATTTATAGAAGAATATGTAGAAATGGATGGAAACAAAAAATAACAGACGAAGAAGTTTTAAAACAACTGAAAATAAAAAGAGAACTACTTAAGACAAGACAAATGAAATTCTTGGGGCATGTTAAAAGACACAACAGCCTACTAAAAGTAATATTGGAAGGAAAAATACAAGGTAAAAGAGGCAATGGCAGACCAAGACTAGCATGGACGAGTAACATCAAAAGATGTACAAGTTAATCTATGACAACCTGCACCATCAAAGCAAGAAACAGAGTAGAATGGCCATCCATAGTAGCCAACCTTCGTTGCGGAGAAAGCACTCGATGATGATGATGATGCTTATAGAGCTAGTTTACTACCTCATAGGTCCCAGTAACGGACGGCGACATGACCGTATATGGGAAGCACATTATTGAACGAGACTGTAAATGTGTACACAAGTGGGAAAAATGAAAGAGAAACACAGGTCTATCGATATTACCATCAGTACTTAATCCCGAGATATGTCTCTCATCTCCTTCACAGAACATAGGCTACTATCAAGACGTGGACAACGAGACCCTCATACAAGTTACCAAGATTAATGGTCACGGAGACACCGGGGATAACTTCGAATTGGTAAGTTTGTCTTGTCTGTCAGTCTTACTGTTTACTAGTTTATATCTCATTCATTTTGCTGATCATCTCTCAGTCTACCAGATAGCTTGTTATCTCACAGTACAGTCTACCAGATAGCTTGTTATCTCACAGTACAGTCTACCAGATAGCTTGTTATCTCACAGTACAGTCTACCAGATAGCTTGTTATCTCACAGTACAGTCTACCAGATAGCTTGTTATCTCACAGTACAGTCTACCAGATAGCTTGTTATCTCACAGTACAGTCTACCAGATAGCTTGTTATCTCACAGTACAGTCTACCAGATAGCTTGTTATCTCACAGTACAGTCTACCAGATAGCTTGTTATCTCACAGTACAGTCTACCAGATAGCTTGTTATCTCACAGTACAATCTACCAGATAGCTTGTTATCTCACAGTACAGACTACCAGATAGCTTGTTATCTCACAGTACAGTCTACCAGATAGCTTGTTATCTCACAGTACAGTCTACCAGATAGCTTGTTATCTCACAGTACAGTCTACCAGATAGCTTGTTATCTCACAGTACAGTCTACCAGATAGCTTGTTATCTAACAGTACAGTCTACCAGATAGCTTGTTATCTCACAGTACAGTCTACCAGATAGCTTGTTATCTCACAGTACAGTCTACCAGATAGCTTGTTATCTCACAGTACAGTCTACCAGATAGCTTGTTATCTCACAGTACAGTCTACTAGATAGCTTGTTATCTCACAGTACAGTCTACCAGATAGCTTGTTATCTCACAGTACAGTCTACCAGATAGCTTGTTATCTCACAGTACAGACTACCAGATAGCTTGTTATCTCACAGTACAGTCTACCAGATAGCTTGTTATCTCACAGTACAGTCTACCAGATAGCTTGTTATCTCACAGTACAGTCTACCAGATAGCTTGTTATCTCACAGTACAGTCTACCAGATAGCTTGTTATCTCACAGTACAGTCTACTAAACTCCTTGTTCGATCGACTATTAATCTTTGAATGTGTCTCACATTTTCCCTATTCTTATAACGTCTGGTTGTGTATGCACCTGTCCACTCATGTACACACATCTCTTTCATTCTCTTTCTTACCGCGATGAAATAACCAAAAATGAAATGGTTTAACAATGTATCTCGAATGTCTAACCTAGCAAAGACTATTCTAAAAGTGCTATGACAGGAGCGATAAGAAAAGATAGACACCGAAAATGATGGGGAGATAATATTAAAGAGTGGACAGGCCTTGACATTGCGAAGTCTAAGAATGACTGAAGATAGAGAGAAATGCAGATAATCTTGAAAGCGACAGAGGGAGAAGCGGAGGGACCAGAATTCCGAGAGGAATGACTACCCATAAAACATTAATTGATGCTACCACAGTCCTTACGTCAGAGGAGGGGCAAGCCCGGAGAATGTTATAAGGACGAACTCATCAACAGGTGACAGATGAACTACAACCCTATGAAGTCGAGGTGTCTGTCTGGTTGAGAGAAAAAGGAAAAATCAAGAATGTTCAGTTTACTGGGGCAAATTAGAGGATCCCAAAGGTCAGAAAAACGTCAACAAATACGAGTCATGACAGGATGTATGACGTCTCATTGAAGGACATATCAAGAGATTAAGAGAAATAGCAGATCTATCTGAGGTAGCAGGGGCTACATGTCATCGACCGGAGCAGGTTCTTGAGATACGTTCAAAATCTGGTGCCTTAAATTTAAGCTGATTCTAAAACTACTATGGTCACAGCTGACGTATGAAGTTGGCTCAAGTACCGTTGAATTAATAGTAGGAAGGTCAGTCATTTCTCCTGGAAATTTGGGAAAGTGCCATCAGGACTGACATACTCTGTTCTGCAAGAAAACAAAGCTGGTTCTCGTGTTCAAATCGGTGCTAGAGGAATACAAACCTAGAAGGCCAGGCTAGCTACTAGACCCGTCAAACGAACTAGTCCAGACAATAGAACCTACTTTGAAGACCGCCGGAAAGTGGCAAGTTCATGCAGCAGATAATCTCTCTCTCTCTCTGCGTTCAGGACTCAATCAGAGTAAGGATTTCAGACTCTCATATGAAGTCAGCTGTCAGGCTAAGTGTGTTGATCGCCCCCACAGACAGAACATCACAATTAGAGTCTGTCAGATCCACTCTGGCTGAACACCCGTTAATACGTTGCACTGTGTTCTGCGTCAGTGGCCCAGTGCATCCGATTTCAGCCAGCATTTTATTCGGGTTTGCTTTCCCTAGCCTTTGATTGTCCCCAATCTTCCTGCAAGGCAACAGATGATCTTTTCTGTAGGGGGATTCTGCCCTTAGATGGTAGGCCCTCCCAGGTTTACGAGCACCATCTGCCCGAGTCACTAGAGGTGACTAACACAGACACGGATACACAAAGATGTGAGATGTGACTAATACAGACATACACACACAAAGATGTGAGATGTGACTAACACAGACATATGCACGCACAAAGATATGAGATGTGACTAATACAGACATGCACACAGCGATACGAGGCATGACTAACACTGACACACATCAAGATATATGACACATGACTAACATAAACATGCACATAAAGATATGGATATAACTGACATTGACATGCACACACAAAGATATGACACATGCCTAACATAGACATGCACACAAAGATAAGAGATATGACTAACATAGATATGCACACACAAAGATATGAGATGGGACTAACATAGCCATGCACACACAAGGATATGAGATGTGACAAACACAGACATGCACACACAAAGATATGAGATATGACTAACATAAACATGCACACTATGATATGAGATATCACTTACCCAGACATGCACACACAAAGATATGACATATGACTAACACTGGTACACACTAAGATATGAGATATGACTAAACACAGACACACATAAAGATATGAGACATGAATAACACGGACACACCGAGATATGAGATATGACTAACATGACACACACCAATATATGAGCTATAGCCAGCACACACAAGCTAAGATATGAGCCATGGCTTCACTAAAAAACACCAAAAAATGAACCATGTCTAGCACAGAAACACATTATAGTGCCCATATGCTTGGGCTTGTTGTAGTCGGTAGACTCTTCTGAACGTGGGAATCACAGGTTTCGTTAAACAGTTGTCCGGAGATTTGAGAGTGCAGTCTGACCCATAGAACGTTCTCTTGCATGTACAGATTCCCGATCGACTGTTGACAGGTGTCGTTGAAACAGTTGTCCGGACATTTGAGAGTACATATGATGTCACAGCCATCAGAACACATCTGTTCGCACTGTAGCCCAAAATTACCATCTGGACAAGTGTCATTACAGGTATAGCCAAGATGTTTACATTGTAGGCATTTTTCAGATTTTTCCTCAAATAAAGAACAGACACTGTGACAAGACCCGGAACAGTCGTGTCCATAGATCCCATGTGAACAGTAGCCGTGACAAGTACCGATGATGACATTGCAGCCTTTACTACACCCACTACGCACTGCACAAAACGACAAGAATGCTCGTCCAGACAATAGGTGTCTGTAAATGTTTGCACCTCACATGCCATCAGTGCACTGTCGGCCTGTGAAATGGTCGGTGAGAACTCAATCTTAATGTGTGCCATTGACGTTTGTGTTTTGACTACAATAGTGTTCACAGATAAATTGGGGTAGGATAAATCATTATACTGGAACACTACTCCGCCACTGTCAGAGAAAGCCCTTAGAGTGGCATTCTTTACCCGAATCATAGTGCTAGGTCGATGATAGATTCGAATGATGTGAGTCTTCTGGGGCGTTGCAAAGTTCAGATACCAGTAAACAGAATTGGTTCCACTTCTCCATTGTGTGTGTGTGCAGTCATTGTCATAGAGATTGGTCTTTGTTTTGCTATTAACTGCGGCCTCTGATCCACATCCGCCTTCTGTATAACAAGCATCAAATGTTTTGTGCATTAAATCGGTCTGGTTTGTGTTCTGTTTGAGAGCCAGTTTCCGACCCCCGCCAATGTAGTTGGTGCAGATATTTGCAACTATCGCCCTTTCATTACATGAGGTGTCGTTATCAAACAGGAAAGTAGGTTCCGATTTTTGAGCATATTTGCAAATAAAATCCAAGTACTGACACTGGGGTCCGAAAATTTTGTGCTGACAACTATCATTGTTTGGGCATGTCCCTGTAGTTTTGTCACAAACTAAGCCATTATAACAGTGACATTGTAACGTACAATTTGCCCCAAATAAACCGTCGGCACAAGTAAGGTCATTAGCTTCCATTGTTGCTAACGGAGCCAGCGAATAAAGACTTGATCTACAGCGGCTTCTTGCGTCCAAGCCATGTAAACAATGTTGAGTTTCCTTGTCTCCAACGGTTTATCTCATTCTATTAGAGAATTTCACGCTATCTATTACCACAGTAAGATGGCGGATTTTTTAAAAATGTAATCACGGGTTTGATAATAAATGTGTGTACACAGTTCGTTAACCATCGCTGTAGCAGCAGATAATGAGACATTTGAAAGTCTCAAACTGAAGGAGGTTGATGGTCTACCTGCAGACCAGTGGACGTGAGTTTGACCTTGGCAACAATGATGTTTCACTCACCTGCTCACGTGCAGTTCCAACATGGAAACGTCGTTCGAGCTCCGGGTCAATTATTTTATTCTTCCTCTTCCTCTTTTTCTACTTTCCTTACTCATCTGCCTTTCAGCGTCGAAGGGAGATACAATTTCCAGTAATTATTTTATTGTCTGCAACTAATCGTACCTTTACATGAAGTTATCTTCGTGTTTGTCGTGTCAATTCAGAATTGGAGCAGCAGTAAAGTAGTGGTTAGAGATCTGGTAGATCTCGATCTATGGCTTCCAGGTTCACTGAGCCTTCGCATTCACTTGGTTCTGTGTTTTTTTTCCCGGGCAAGAGATATGGCGCTGTCGTTATACTGATCACGTTATCAAAAATATGTACCGTGGACAAAAAGTCAAGGGTACAAACACCGCATGTGAAGCCCAGTAGCTGAAGTCTGGCATCATCTGGGCAACCAGGCAGTTGTTATGTTGCTCATTTTTAAAGCGGTCGCCATTTTGCTGTCTAACTTCCTTAACGTGTTTAACCTGAAACAATATTTCTTTCAGAAAGGGGAGGTAAATATTGAAGGTCAACAGTTCATCTTAAGTCACGATGGAAGATCAAAACGAGATGCTCCCGCACACTCGTCAGCATCCGAAGATGTCACATACACACTGACCCCAATAAAACCAAATAGAATCGCCTTCGATTATTACAATGACGCCCGTAAGTACATTTCTGTGACCCTGTCAGCATTTAGGAAATAACTAATTTAACTTTCCCCATTTTAAACTTGTTCTATCACAAAATATTCTACTTGTTGAAAAGAAAGTTTTTATAACTGCCAGGGACCTAAAGGTTAATGTGTTCCCATTATATTTTTGCGATTATCGAATCTTGACAAAACGTTTTCATATTAAATTGTCAATGTTAAGAACTAGGTTTGTTGAAAATAAATGTACTTGTTCACTTTACCCTTCTGTCTTTCAGCGTCGAGGGAAAGTGGAGATTAAGCTCTCTGTAGTTTGACTCACACATCACGTTATGTGTAGGAAGCAGTTATTTTTCCTGTCCATCAATTATTTTACTTATATTGCTGAAGGGTCATCCTCTACGTTTTCTGTAGTTGTATCTGATAGTTTATGTTTGATGTGAGATATTGTTTGTTGGTAACACCGTCACATATTCAAACCATTTCGTTTGTTCTTTCTCGATAAAACTCCAAGAATGTGATATTCCCGATTTTCCAAATTTCTACGTAGGAAATCTTGACACAAGTAATTAAAGTAGAAACACGTGAGCTCATAGAGAGTATACAAGAAAAATTGGAAAATTGATTCACTGTTTAAGGATAGCTGAAAGTAGGAGATTTGTAGATGGATGGTAGTCAAAGTTAACAAAACGAGATCGATGATATTTTGTGTGAAATTTGATCTCTAATCTCTGCTCTAAACCTCACAAATGTTCTGACTAATTTCTTCTCTAAACCTCATAAATGTTCTCTCTAATCTCTTTCTTAAACCACACAAATGTTGTCTCTAATCTTTTCTCTAAACCTCACAAATATTTTCACAAATATGTTCTCTAAACCTCACAAATTTTGTCACTAATCTCTTTTCCAAACCTCACAAATTTTGTCACTAATCTCTTTTCCAAACCTCACAAATGTTCTCCTTAATCATCGCCATCATCATCGAGTGCCCTCTCCGCAACGAAGGTTGGCTACTATGGATCGCCATTCCACTCTGTTTCTTGATTTGATGGTGCAGGCTGTCATAGATTGACTTATCCATCGTTTGATGTTACTCGTCCATGTTAGTCTTGGTCTGCCTCTGCCTCTTTTACCTTCTATTTTCCCTTACAATATTGCTTTCAGTAGGCTGTTGTGTCTTTTAACATGCCCCAAGAATTTCATTTGTCTAGTCTTAATTGTATTTAGTAGTTCTCTTTTTATTTTCAGTTGTTTTAAAACTTCATCGTTTGTTCTATTTTCTTTCCCTCCAATTCTACTTATTCTTCTATAAATCCACATTTCAAAGCCTTCAATTTTCGGTTCTGTTTTCTTGTCTAATGTCCATACAGGAATATTGAGAAGATGTATCATTTTGCTATTCTTAGTTCCAGCCCTGCCGATAATTGTTTTGTTGTTAGTATATTTTTCATGGCATTAAAATTACTTTTTGCCATATCTATTCTTTTGTTTATTTCAATTTTCCATTTTCCATCATTGGTTATAGTATGTCCCAGGTAGTTGTAACTCTGGACTGTCTCCAGATGTATTCCCTGAATTGTGATATTTAATTGTAGGTCTTGAGAATTTTCTTTGTTTATGATCATAGTTTTATTCTTTTTTTTTATATTCATCTCTAGTCCATATGTTTTTGCTTGTTACGTTTATCACATTAAGCAATTGTTGTAGGTCCTTAGGATTTTCTGCTGGTAGAGCAGTATCATCAGCATATCTTAGGTTATTGATTATCTTTCCATTAATGTTTAGGCCCTGCATCTCTGAGATGTTTTTAAAGATTTGCTCAGTGTATAGATTGAACAAGCTTGGTAGTAGGATGCGTCGTTCTCTTACTCCTCTTTTTATGTCCATTTCTCTCTAATCTCTTCTCTAAACCTCACAAACTGTTCTCACTAATGTCTTCTCTAAATCTCACAAATGTTCTCTTTATTTATTTCTCTAAACTTCACAGATGTTATCAATAATCTCGATTCTTTACCTCACAAATATTATCTCTAATGTCTTCTCTAAACGTCACAAATGTTCTCACTAATCTATTCTGTAAACCTCACAAATATTCTCATTTATCTCTTCTCTAAACCTCGCAAATTTACTCACTAATCTCTTCTCTAAACCTCAGTAATGTTTTTTTTTTCAAATCTCTACTATTAACCTCACAAATGTTCTCAAAAATCTCTTCTCTAAACCTCACAAATGTTCTCAATAATCTCTTCTCTAAATTTCACAAATGTTCCTACTAATCTCTCCTCCAAACATCACGCATGTTCTCTATAATCTCTTCTCTAAACCTCATAAATGTTCTCACTAATCTCTTCGCTAAACCTTATAAATGTTCTCACTTATCTCTTCTCTAAACCTCACAAATGTTCTCTCAAATCGAATCTGTTCGAATTTGTTTTCCAAACCTCACAAAAGTTCTCACTATTCTCTTCTCTAAATCTCACAAAAATGTTCTCGCTAATCTTTCCTCCAACTCTCACACATGTTATAACTAATCTCTTCTATAAACCTCACAAATGTTCTCTTTAATCTCTTCTCTAAATCTCACAAATCTTCTCACAAAACTTTTCTCTAAACCTCACAAATTTTGTCACTAATCCATATACTAAATTTTACAAATTTTCTCAATAATCTCCTCTCTAAACGTCACAATTGTTCTCACTAATCTTTTCTCTAAACTTCGCAAATGTTCTCACTAATCCTTACTCTGAACATCACAAATGTTCTCTCTAATGTCTTCTCTGTACCTCACAAATGGTGTCATTAAACTTTACTCTAAACCTCACAAATGTTATCTCAATTATATTCACTAAACCTCACAAATGTTCTGAATAAACTCTTCTCAAAACCTCACAAAAGTCTCACTAATCTCTTCTCTAAAAATTACAAATGTTCCCACAAATCTCTGGGTTTTAACCTTCACAAATGTTCTCATTAATCTTTTCACTCAACCTCACAAATATTCTCACAAATGTCTTGTCTATACCTCACAAATGTTCCCAATAATCTCTTCTCTAAGCTACATAATTTTTTATTTCATATCTCTTTACAGAACCTCACTAAATTTTTCTCTAATCTCTTCTCTAAACCTCCCAAACATTCATACTAATCTTTTTTTCTAAACCTCACAAATGTTCTCACTAATTTCTTCTCTAAACCTCACACATTTTCGCATTAATCTCTTCTATTAACCTCACAAATGTTCTCACAAATTAATCTCTAAATCTCACAAATATTTTCTCACTAATCATTCCTTTTAAGCTCATATATGTTCTTTTAAAGATCTTCACTAAAACACATTTTCTCACTAATTTCATCTCTAAACCTTACACATCATCTCTGAACCTGATCATGTCTTCTCTGAACCTCACAAATGTTCTCACTAATCTTTACTCTACACCTCACAAATGTTCTCTCAAATTCCATTTATAAAACTCACAAATGATCTCACTAATCTCATTTCGAAACTTAGAAAATGTTCTTACCAATCTGTTCTGGTTAATTTATTCAATAAACCTAAAAAATATTCTCACTAAACTCTTATCTAAACCTATCAAATGTTCTTACTAATTTCTTCTCTAAACCTCACAAATGTTCGCACAAGTCTCTTCTCCAAAACTCACAAATGTTCTCACTAATATCTTCTCTAAACATCACAAATGTTCTCACATATCTCTTCTCTATTCCTCACAAGTTCTCGCTAATTTATTCAATAAACCTCACAAATATTCTCACTAATCTCTTATCTAAACCTCTCAAATGTTCTTACTAATTTCTTCTCAGAACGTCACAAATGTTCTCACTAATCTCTTCTCTAAACCTCACAAATGTTCTCACTAATCTCTTCTCTAATCTTCATAAAACTTATCACTAATTTTGTCTCTAAACCTCACATTTGATCTTACAAATCTCTTCTCTAAACATCACAAATGTTCTCACTTATCTCTTCTCTATTCCTCACAAGTTCTCGCTAATTTATTCAATAAACCTCACAAATATTCTCACTAATCTCTTATCTAAACCTCTCAAATGTTCTTACTAATCTCTTCTCTAAACATCACAAATGTTCTCACTTATCTCTTCTCTATTCCTCACAAGTTCTCGCTAATTTATTCAATAAACCTCACAAATATTCTCACTAATCTCTTATCTAAAGCTCTCAAATGTTCTTACTAATTTCTTCTCAGAACGTCACAACTGTTCTCACTAATCTCTTCTCTAAACATCACAAATGTTCTCGCTTATCTCTTCTCTAATCCTCACAAGTTTTCTCACTATTTTTTTCTCTAAGGCTAACAAATGTACTCACTAATCTCTTCTCAAAACCTCACATATTGTTCTTACTAATCTCCTCTCTAAATCTAACAAATGTTCTTGCTAATCTCTTGTCTAAACCACGTACATTTTCTCTCAAATCTCTTCTCTAAACCTCGCAAATGTTCTCACTAATCTCTTCTCTAACCATATAAATGTTCTCACTAATCTCTCCTCTAATCTTCACAAATGTTCGCACTAATCACTTCTCATAACATCACACACGTTCTTTCCAAACCTTATAAATGTTCTCAAGAATCACTTAGCTAAATTTAACAAATATTCTTACTAATTTCTTTTCTAAACCTCACAAAAGTTCTCACAAATCTCTTCTCTAAACGTCACAAAAATGGTATCACTAATCTTTCCTCTAAAGCTCAGAAATGTTCTCTTAAATATCTTCACTAAACATCACACATGTTCTCACTAATGTCTTCTCTAAATTCCGCAAAATTTTCTCTCTAATCTATTATCGAAACCTCACAAATGTTCTCATTTATCTCTTCTCTAATACTCGCAAATGTTCTCACTAATCTCTTATCTAAACTTCAGAAATGTTTTTTTTTTTAAATTTCTACTAAGAACCTCACAAATATTCTCAATATTCTCTTCTCTAAACCTCACAACTGTTCTCATTAATCTCTTCTTTAAACCTCATAAATGTTATCAATAATCTCTTCTCTAAACCCAATAATTGTTCTCCCTAATCTCTTCTCTAATCTTTACAAATGTTTTCAATTATCTCTTCTCCTAACATCACACATGTTCTCTCTAATCTCTTCTCTAAACATAATAAATTATCTCACAAATCTCTTCTTTGAACCTCACAAATGTTTTCACTAATCTCTTCTCTAAACCCTCACAAATGTTCTCTAGCATCTCTTTTCTAAAATTCTCAAATATTCTTACTAATTTCTTTTATAAACCTTCCAAAAATATAATCACTAATTTTTCCTCTAAAGCTCACAAATGTTCTCTTAAGTATATTCACTAAACCTCACAAATTTTCTAACTGTTCTCTCTAATCTCTGTTCTAAACCTCAAAAATCTTTTCTCTACATCTCACACATTTTGTAACTCATCTCTTTTCCAAACCTCACAAATGTTCTCTTTCATCTCTTCTCTAAAACTCACAAATGTTCTCAGAAAACTTTACTCTAAACATCTCAAATGTTGTTTATAAAGTCTGCTCGGAACCTCACAAATGTTTTCACCAAACTTTACTCTAAACCTCACAAATGTTTTCTTTAATCTCTGATATAATCCTCAAAAATGTTTTCACTAATCTCTTCTCCAAATCTCACAAATATTCTCTTTAATTCCTTCACTAAACTTCACAACTGTTAACATTAATCTCGTCTTCAAACTTCACATATTTGCTCACTAATCTTTACTCGAAACATCACAAAAGTTCTCACTAATCTCTTCTATAAACCTCACAAATGTTCTCACTAATCTCTTCCCATAACCTCACAAATGTTCTAACTAATATCGTCCCTAAAAATAAAAAAATGTTTTCACTAATCTCTTCTCTAAACCACACAAATTTTCTCATTAAACTTTTCTCTCAACTACACAAATATTCTCTCTAAATCCTTGTCTAAACCTCACAAATGAACTCAATAATCTCTTCTCTAAACCTCACAAATGTTCTTACTAATCTTTACTCTAAACGTCACAAATGTTCTTATTAAACTAATTATTTCGAAAAGATGTTAGTAAGAACATTTGCTAGGTGTAGAAAAGAGTTTAGTAAACCCAACGAATGTTCTTACTAATCTCTTTTTGCGACCTCACAAATGTTCGTACCAATCTCTTTTCGAAACCGCACAAATGCTCTCACTAATTTCTACTCTAAACCTCACACATTTTCTCACTAATCTCTTCTATCAACCTCACAAATGTTCTATCTAATCTCCTCTTCAAACCACACAAGTGTTCTCTCTAATCTCTGTTCTAAACCTCAAAAATCTTTTCTCTACATCTCACACATTTTGTAACTCATCTCTTTTCCAAACCTCACAAATGTTCTCTTTCATCTCTTCTCTAAACCTCACAAATGTTCTCAGGAAACTTTACTCTAAACATCACAAATGTTCTTTATAAAGTCTGCTCGGAACCTCACAAATGTTTTCACCAAACTTTACTCTAAACCTCACAAATGTTCTCTAAATTAAATTCACTAAAGCTCACACATTTTCTCACTAATCTCTTCTCTAAACCACACAAATGTTTTCTTTAATCTCTGATATAATCCTCAAAAATGTTTTCACTAATCTCTTCTCCAAATCTCACAAATATTCTCTTTAATTCCTTCACTAAACTTCACAACTGTTAACATTAATCTCGTCTTCAAACTTCACATATTTGCTCACTAATCTTTACTCGAAACATCACAAAAGTTCTCACTAATCTCTTCTACAAACCTCACAAATGTTCTCACTAATCTCTTCCCATAACCTCACAAATGTTCTAACTAATATCGTCCCTAAAAATAAAAAAAATGTTTTCACTAATCTCTTCTCTAAACCTCACAAATTTTATCATTAAACTTTTTTCTCAACTACACAAATATTCTCTCTAAATCCTTGTCTAAACCTCACAAATGAACTCAATAATCTCTTCTCTAAACCTATACACATGTTCTCACTAATCTATTCTCTAAATCTCACAAATTGTATAATTTATCTCTTCTCTAAACATCACAAATTGTTACCCTAATCTCTTCTCTAAACCACAGTAATGTTTTTTTTTTCAATTCTCTTCTCAGAACCTTACATATATTTTCTCTAATCTCTTCTCTAAAACTCCCAAATATTCATACTAATCTCTTTTCTAAACCTCACACAAATTTCTCACTTATCTCTACATTAAATTTTACAAATATTCTCAATAATCTCTTCTCGAAACCTCACAATTGTTCTCACTAATCTCGCCTCTAAACATTGCAAATGTTCTCACTAATCTCTTCTTCTAACTTCACACATGTTCTCTCTAATCTCTTCTTTAAACCTCACAAATATTCTCACTAATCTCTTCTCTAAACCTCACAAATGTTCTCTCAATTATCCTCACTGAAGCTCACACATTTTGTCACTAATGTCTTATCTAAACCACACACATGTTCTCTTTAATCTCTGATATAATAAAAACACAGTTTCTCACTAATCAATCCTATAAACCTCACAAATGATCTCACTAATCTCTTTTCGAAACCTAACAAACGTTCTTACTAATCTATTCTATACATCTCACAAACGATCACAATAATCTTCTTTCGGAAACTAACAAATATTCTTAATAATCTTTTCAATAAACCTCACAAATGATCACACTAATCTCTTCTCTAAAACACACAAATGTTATTACCAATCTCTTTTCGATACCTCAAAAATGTTCTCACTAATTTCTTCTCAATTGGTCACAAAATATTATCACTAATCTCTTCTCTAAACCTCACAAATGTTCTCTCGAATCTGTTCTCTAATCCACACAGATGTTCTCACCAACTTTTTTCTCTAATCCTCACAAATGTTCTCACTAATCTTTTCTCTAAACCTCACAAATGTTCTCACTAATATCTTCTCTAAACCTCACAAACGTTCTCTTGAATCTCTTCTTTAAATTTAACAAATATTCTTACTAATTTCTTTTCTAAACCTCACCAAAGTGCTCACTAATCTGTTCCCTAAACCTCGCATATTTTCTAACTAATCTCTTCTCTAATCCCCACAAGTGTTCTCACTAACTTTTTGTTTTAGCTCACAAATGTACTCATTAATAGCTTCTCTAAACCTCACATATTGCTCTCACTAATTTCTTCTCTAAACCTAAGAAATGTTCTCAATAATCTCTTCTCTAAACCTCAAAAATGTTCTTACTAATCATTACTTTAAACCGCTTTAATGTTCTCTCTAATTTCTTCTCTAAACTTCTCAAATGTTCTTATTAAACTCTTTTCAAAGCCTATCAAACGTTCTAACTAATCTCTTTTCGAAACCACACAAATGTTCTTAACAAACTCTTTTCGAAACCTCACAAATATTCTCCCTACTTTCTTCTTTAAAACCTCACAAAAGGTCTCACTAATTTCCTATTCAAACGTCACAAATGTTCTCTACAATCTCTTCTCTAAACCTCACAAATGTTCTCACTAATTTCCTTTCCAAACGTCACAAATGTTCTCCATAATCTCTTCTCTAAACCTCACAAATGTTCTCTATAATCCCTTCTATAAATTTCACAAATATTTTTACTAATTTCTTTTCTAAAGCTCACACATTTTCTCACTAATATCTTCTCTAAACCTCACAAATGTTCTCACTAATCTGTCCTCTAAACATCACAAATGTTCTCTCTAAAGTCTGCTTTGAACCTCACAAATGTTTTCACCAATCGTTACTCTAAACCTCACAAATGTTCTCTCAAATATATTGACTAAAGCTCACACATTTTCTCACTAATCTCTTCTCTAAACCTCGCAATTTTTTTATTAATATTTACACCTCACAAATGTTCTCTCTGATATCTTCTCTAAACCACACAAATATTTTCTTTACTCTCTGATATAATCCTCAAAAATGTTTTCACTAATCACTTCTCTAAATTTCACAAATGTTCTCTTTAATTACTTCACTAAACTTCACAACTGGTCTCACTAATCTAATCTTCAAACTTCACAAATTTCCTCACTAATCTTTACCCTAAACTTCACAAAAGTTCTAATCACTTTTCTAATCCTCACTTCACTAATCTCTTTTCTAAACCTCACAAAAATATTATCCCTTATCTCTACACTAAATTTCACAAATATTCTCAATAATCTCTTCTCTAAAACCCACAATTATTCTCACTAATGTCGTCTCTAAATATCGCAAATGTTCTCACTATTCTCTTCTTGTAACTTCACACATGTTCTCTCTAATCTCTTCTTTAAACCTCACAAATGTTCTCTTTAATCTCTTCTGCAAATTTTACACATATTCTTACGAATTTCTTTTCTAAACCTCACAAATTCTCTCACTAATCTATTCTCTAAACCACGCAAATGTTCTCTCAAATATCCTCACTAAAGCTCACAAATTTTCTCACTAATCTCTTCTTAAAACCTCACAAATGTTCTCACTAATCTCGTCCCTAAAAATCATAAATGTTTTCACTAATCTCTTCTGTAAACCTCACAAATATTCTCATTTATCTTTTCTCTCAACCACATAAATATTCTCTCTAATGTTTTGTCTAAACCTCATAAATGTTCTCACTAAACTATTCTCTAAATCTCACACATATTATCATTTATCTCTTCTCTAAATCTCACACATTTTCACCCTAATCACTTCTCTAAACCACAGTAATGTTTTTTTTTTGAAACTCTTCTCAGAACCTAACATATAATTTCTCTAATCTCTTCTCTAAACCTCCCAAATATTCATACTAATCTCTTTTCTAAATCTCACAAAATGTTCTCTTATCTCTACACTAAATTTCACAAATGTTCTCAATAATCGCTTCCCTAAACCTCACAATTGTTCTCACTAATCTCGTTTCTAAACATCGCAAATATTCTCACTAATCTCTTCTTCAAACTTCACACATGTTCTCTCTAATCTCTTCTTTATACATCACAAATGTTCTCACTGAAGTCTTCACTAAACCTTGTAAATGTTCTCACTAATCTCATCTCTAAACCTCACAAATATTCTCACTAATCTATTCTATAAAACTCACAAATGATCTCACTAATCTCTTTTTGAAACTTAACAAATGTTCTCACTAATCTCTTTTCTAAACCTCACAAATGTTCTCTCAAATATCCTCACTAAAACTCAAATATTTTCACACTAATCTCTTCTCTAAACCACACACATGTTATCAATAATCTTTACTCTGAACCTCACAAATGTTCTCACTAATCTTTTTCCTAAACCTCACAAATATCCTCTCTAATCTCTTCTCTAAATTTCACAAATATTTTCACTAATTTCTTTCCTAAATCTCACACATTTTCTCAATATTCTTTACTCTAAACATCACATATGTTCTATCTAATATACTAACTAAACCTCACACATTTTCTCACTAATCTCATCTATAAACCTCATAAGTTTTTTTTTATTAATCTTTAATCTATACCTTACACATTTTTTTCTGATGTCTTCTATAAATCTCACAAATGTTCTCACTAATCTCTTATCTAAGCCATACAAATGTTCTCTTAAATCTCTGATATAATCAACACAAATTTTCTCACTAATCTATTCTATAAACCTCACAAATGATCTCACTAATCTCTTCTCTAAAGCCCACAAATATTCTTACCAATCTCTTTTCGATACCTCAGAAATGTTCTCACTAATGCCTTCTCTAAACGTCACAAATATTATCACTAATCTCTTCTCTAAATTACACAAATATTCTTACTAATTTCTTTTCTAAACCTCACAAAAGTACTTACTAATCTCTTCTATAAACCTCGCATATGTTCTCACTAAACTCTTCTCTAATCCTCACAAGTGATCTCACTAACTGTTTCTCTAAAGCTCACAAATGTACTCTTTAATCGCTTCTCTAAACCTCACATATTGTTCTCACTAATATCTTCTCTAAACCTCACAAATGTTCTCTAGCATCTATTCTCTAAATTTCACAAATATTCTTACTAATTTCTTTTCTAAACCTCACCAAAGTTCTCACTAATCTCTTCTCTAAACCTCGCATATGTCCTCACTAAACTCTTCTCTAATCCCAAAAAGTGTTCACACTAACTTTTTCTTTTAGCTCACAAATGTACTCATTAAAAGCTTCTCTAAACCTCACATATTGTTCTCACTAATTTCTTCTCTAAACCTAAGAAATGTTCTCAATAATCTCTTCTCTAAACCTCAAAAATGTTCTTACTAATCATTACTTTAAACCGCATTAATGTTCTCTCTAAATTCTTCTCTAAACTTCTCAAATCTGATGTCTTCATTAAACCTCACAATTGTTCTCACAAATCTGTTCTCTAAACTACACAAATATTTTCTTTAATCTCTGATATAATCCTCAAAAATGTTTTCACTAATCACTTCTCTAAATCTCACAAATGTTTTCTTTAATTACTTCAAAAAACTTCATAACTGTTCTCATTAATCTTTACACTAAACTTCACAAATGTTAACACTAATCTCTTCTATGAACCTCACAAATGTTCTCACTAATCTCTTCTATGAACCTCACAAATGTTCTCACTAATCTCTTCTTAAAACCTCACAAATGTTCTCACTAATCTCGTCACTAAAAATCACAAATATTTTCACTTATCTCTTCTATAAACCTCACAAATGTCCTCACTAATCTCTTATCTATATCACACAAATGTTCTCTTTAATCTCTGATATAATCAACAAAAGTTTTCTCCCAAATCTATTCTATAAACCTCACAATTGATCTCACTAATCTCTTTTCGAAACCTAACAAATGGTCTCACTAATCTCTACACTAAAATTCACAATTGTTCTCAATAATCACTTCTCTAAACTTCCTAAATGTTCTCACTAATCTCTTCTCCAAACTTCACACATGTTCTCTCTAAACTCTTCTCGTGAAGCTCACAACTGTTCACACTAATGTCTTATCTAAACTTTATAACTGTTCTCACTAATCTCTTCTATAAACCTCACACATTTTCTCACTAATCTCCTCTCATAACCTCACAAATGTTCCCAATAATCTCGTCCCTAAAATCACAAATGTTTTCACTAATCTCTTGTCTAAACCTCACAAATTTTCTCATTAATCTTTTCTCTCAACCACAAAAATATTCTCTCTAATGTCTTGTCTAAACCTCACAAATGTTCACAATAACATCTTCTCTAAACCTCACAAATGTTCTCACTAATGTATTCTTTAAACCACAGTAATGTTTTTTTTTTCCAAATCACTTCTCAGAACCTTACATATATTTTCTCTAATCTCTTCTCTAAAACTCCCAAATATTCATACTAATCTCTTTTCTAAACCTCACAAAAATGTTATCACTTATCTCTACTCTAAATTTCACAAATATTCTCAATAATCTCTTCTCTAAACCTCACAATTGTTCTCACTAATCTCTTCTTTAAACCTCACAAATGTTCTCACTGATCTCTTCTCTAAACTTTGTAAATATTCTCACTAATCATTTTTACAAATTTCACAAATGTTCTCTATAATCTCTTCTCTAAACCTGGCAAATTTTATGATTACTCTTTACTCTACACCTCACAAATGTTCTCTTTGATGTCTTCCTTAAACCTCACAAATGTACTCACTAGTTTCTTCTCTAAACCGCACAAATGTTTTCTTTAATCTCTGATATAATCCTCAAAAATGTACTCACTAATCTCGTCTCCAAACTTCACAAATTTTCTCACTAATCTTTACTCTAAACATCACAAAAGTTCTGAATAATCTCTTCTATAAAACTCACAAATGTTCTCACTAATCTCTTCTCAAAACCTCACAAATGTTCTCACTAATCTCGTCCATAAAAATCACAAATGTTTTCTCTAATCTCTTCTTCTAACTTCACACATGTTCTCTCTAATCTCTTCTTTAAACCTCACAAATGTTCTCACTAATCTCTTCTCTAAACCTCACAACAAATGTTCTCTTTAATATCTTCTGTAAATTTCACACATATTCTTACTAATTTCTTTTCTAAACCTCACAAATATTCTTATTAATCTCTTCTCTAAACCTCACAAATGTTCTCTCTAATATCCTCACTAAAGCTCACATATTTTCCCATTAATCTCTTCTCCAAACCACGCACATGTTCTCAATAATCTTTACTCTAAACATCACATATGTTCTATCTAATATATTAACTAAATCTCACACTTTTTTCTCTAATGTCTCCTATAAAACTCATAAATGTTCTCACTAATCTCTTATCCAAACCACACAAATGTTCTCTTAAATCTCTGATATAATCAACAATAATTTTCTCACTAATCTATTCTATAAACCTCACAAATGATCTCAATATTCTCTTTTCGAAACCTAACAAATATTTTTACTAATCTATTCTATAAACCTCACAAACGATCTCAATAATCTCCTTTCGGAAACAAACAAATGTACTTAATACTCTTTTCAATAAACCTCGAAAATGATCACACTAATCTCTTCACTAAAGCACACAAATGTTCTTACCAATCTTTTTTCGATACCTCAAAAAAGTTCTCAGTAATTTCTTCTCTAAACGTCACAAATATTATCACTAATCTCTTCTCTAAACCTCACAAATGTTCTCTCTAATCTGTTCTCTAATCCACACAAATGTTCTCACCAAATTTTTCTCTAAACCTCACAAATGTTCTCTTGAATCTCTTCACTAAATTTCACAAATATTCTTACTAATTTCTTTTCTAAACCTCACCAAAGTTCTCATTAATCTCTTCTCTAAACCTCGCATATCTTCACACTAATCTCTTCTCTAATCCTCACAAGTTTTCTCACTAACTTTTTCTCTAAACCTCACAAATGTTCTCACTAATTTCCTTTCCAAATCTAACAAATGTTCTTTATAATCCCTTCTCTAAACCTCACAAATGTTTTCTCTAATCTCTTCTCTAAATTTCACAAATATTTTTACTAATTTCTTTTCTAAACCTCACAAAAGTACTTACTAATCTCTTCTATAAACCTCGCATATGTTCTCACTAATCTCTTCTCTAATCCTCACAAGTGATCTCACTAACTGTTTCTCTAAAGCTCACAAATGTACTCTTTAATCGCTTCTCTAAACCTCACATATTGTTCTCACTAATATCTTCTCTAAACCTCACAAATGTTCTCTAGCATCTATTCTCTAAATTTCACAAATATTCTTACTAATTTCTTTTCTAAACCTCACCAAAGTTCTCACTAATCTCTTCTCTAAACCTCGCATATGTCCTCACTAAACTCTTCTCTAATCCCAACAAGTGTTCACACTAACTTTTTCTTTTAGCTCACAAATGTACTCATTAATAGCTTCTCTAAACCTCACATATTGTTCTCACTAATTTCTTCTCTAAACCTAAGAAATGTTCTCAATAATCTCTTCTCTAAACCTCAAAAATGTTCTTACTAATCATTACTTTAAACCGCATTAATGTTCTCTCTAAATTCTTCTCTAAACTTCTCAAATCTGATGTCTTCATTAAACCTCACAATTGTCCTCACAAATCTGTTCTCTAAACTACACAAATATTTTCTTTAATCTCTGATATAATCCTCAAAAATGTTTTCACTAATCACTTCTCTAAATCTCACAAATGTTCTCTTTAATTACTTCAAAAATCTTCACAACTGTTCTCATTAATCTTTACACTAAACTTCACAAATGTTAACACTAATCTCTTCTATGAACCTCACAAATGTTCTCACTAATCTCTTCTTAAAACCTCACAAATGTTCTCACTAATCTCGTCACTAAAAATCACAAATATTTTCACTTATCTCTTCTATAAACCTCACAAATGTCCTCACTAATCTCTTATCTATATCACACAAATGTTCTCTTTAATCTCTGATATAATCAACAAAAGTTTTCTCCCAAATCTATTCTATAAACCTCACAATTGATCTCACTAATCTTTTTTCGAAACCTAACAAATGGTCTCACTAATCTCTACACTAAAATTCACAATTGTTCTCAATAATCACTTCTCTAAACTTCCTAAATGTTCTCACTAATCTCTTCTCCAAACTTCACACATGTTCTCTCTAAACTCTTCTCGTGAAGCTCACAAGTGTTCACACTAATGTCTTATCTAAACTTTATAACTGTTCTCACTAATCTCTTCTATAAACCTCACACATTTTCTCACTAATCTCCTCTCATAACCTCACAAATGTTCCCAATAATCTCGTCCCTAAAAATCACAAATGTTTTCACTAATCTCTTGTCTAAACCTCACACATTTTCTCATTAATCTTTTCTCTCAACCACAAAAATATTCTCTCTAATGTCTTGTCTAAACCTCACAAATGTTCACAATAACATCTTCTCTAAACCTCACAAATGTTCTCACTAATGTATTCTCTAAACCACAGTAATGTTTTTTTTTTCCAAATCACTTCTCAGAACCTTACATATATTTTCTCTAATCTCTTCTCTAAAACTCCCAAATATTCATACTAATCTCTTTTCTAAACCTCATAAAAATGTTATCACTTATCTCTACTCTAAATTTCACAAATATTCTCAATAATCTCTTCTCTAAACCTCACAATTGTTCTCACTAATCTCTTCTTTAAACCTCACAAATGTTCTCACTGATCTCTTCTCTAAACTTTGTAAATATTCTCACTAATCATTTTTACAAATTTCACAAATGTCCTCTATAATCTCTTCTCTAAACCTGGCAAATTTTCTGATTACTCTTTACTCTACACCTCACAAATGTTCTCTCTGATGTCTTCCTTAAACCTCACAAATGTACTCACTAATCTCTTCTCTAAACCGCACAAATGTTTTCTTTAATCTCTGATATAATCCTCAAAAATGTACTCACTAATCTCGTCTCCAAACTTCACAAATTTTCTCACTAATCTTTACTCTAAACATCACAAAAGTTCTGAATAATCTCTTCTATAAAACTCACAAATGTTCTCACTAATCTCTTCTCAAAACCTCACAAATGTTCTCACTAATCTCGTCCATAAAAATCACAAATGTTTTCTCTAATCTCTTCTTCTAACTTCACACATGTTCTCTCTAATCTCTTCTTTAAACCTCACAAATGTTCTCACTAATCTCTTCTCTAAACCTCACAACAAATGTTCTCTTTAATATCTTCTGTAAATTTCACACATATTCTTACTAATTTCTTTTCTAAACCTCACAAATATTCTTATTAATCTCTTCTCTAAACCTCACAAATGTTCTCTCTAATATCCTCACTAAAGCTCACATATTTTCCCATTAATCTCTTCTCCAAACCACGCACATGTTCTCAATAATCTTTACTCTAAACATCACATATGTTCTATCTAATATATTAACTAAATCTCACACTTTTTTCTCTAATGTCTCCTATAAAACTCATAAATGTTCTCACTAATCTCTTATCCAAACCACACAAATGTTCTCTTAAATCTCTGATATAATCAACAATAATTTTCTCACTAATCTATTCTATAAACCTCACAAACGATCTCAATAATCTCCTTTCGGAAACAAACAAATGTACTTAATACTCTTTTCAATAAACCTCGCAAATGATCACACTAATCTCTTCACTAAAGCACACAAATGTTCTTACCAATCTTTTTTCGATACCTCAAAAAAGTTCTCAGTAATTTCTTCTCTAAACGTCACAAATATTATCACTAATCTCTTCTCTAAACCTCACAAATGTTCTCTCTAATCTGTTCTCTAATCCACACAAATGTTCTCACCAAATTTTTCTCTAAACCTCACAAATGTTCTCTTGAATCTCTTCACTAAATTTCACAAATATTCTTACTAATTTCTTTTCTAAACCTCACCAAAGTTCTCATTAATCTCTTCTCTAAACCTCGCATATCTTCACACTAATCTCTTCTCTAATCCTCACAAGTTTTCTCACTAACTTTTTCTCTAAACCTCACAAATGTTCTCACTAATTTCCTATCCAAATCTAACAAATGTTCTTTATAATCCCTTCTCTAAACCTCACAAATGTTCTCTCTAATCTCTTCTCTAAATTTCACAAATATTTTTACTAATTTCTTTTCTAAAGCTCACACATTTTCTCACTAATTTCTTCTCTAACCTCACAAATGTTCTCACTAATCTTTCCTCTAAACATCACAAATGTTCTCTCTAAAGTCTGCTCTGAACCTCACAAATGTTTTCATCAATCTTTACTCTAAACCTCACAAATGTTCTCTCAAATATATTCACTAAAGCTCACACATTTTCTCACTAATATCTTATCTAAACCTCGCAAATTTTCTGATTAATCTTTATTCTACACCTCACAAATGTTCTCTCTAATGTCTTCATTAAACCTCACAAATGTTTTCACTAATCTCTTCTCTAAACCACACAAATGTTTTCTTTAATCTCTGATATAATCCTCAAAAATTTTTTCACTAATCACTTCTCTAAGTCTCACAAATGTTCTCTTTAATTACTTCACTAAACTTCACAACTGTTCTCACAAATCTAATCTCCAAACTTCACAAATTTTCTCACTAATCTTTACTCTAAACATCACAAAAGTTCTGAATAATCTCTTCTATAAACCTCACAAATGTTCTCATTTATCTTTTCTCTCAACCACACAAATATTCTCTCTAATGGCTTGTCTAAACCTTACGAATGTTCTCACTAATCACTTCTCAAAACCTCACAAATGTTCTCACTATTCTCGTCCCTAAAAATCACAAATGTTTTCACTAATCTTAACACCTCACAAGTATTTTCTATAATGTCTTCTCTAAACTTCTCAAATGTTATCACTAATCCCTTCTCTAATCCTCATAAATGTTCTCACTAAATTTTTCTCCAATCTTGACAAATTTTCTCACAAATATTTTTTCTAAACCTCATAAATATTCTCACTAATCTCTTCTCTAATCCTCACAAATGTTCTCACTAATCTCTTCATTAAATCTCTCAAATGTTATCACTATTCCCTTCTCTAAACCTCACAAATGTTCTCTCTAAACTCTTATCTAAACCTCACAAATATGCTACATTTTATGATCTCATTCAGCGACAAAAGTCGAGCTTCAAGATGTGAAGTCTAACCATCCCAACATACCTGGACCTCCCTCTGATCTGCGAACAGACAAATCATCAGTTCCCTCATCTCAGACCCGCCATCGTCGACAGGCTGGATCGGCCACTCCAATCTTCATCGACGTGTTGGCAATCGTTGATTTCGCCTCCTACAGCCGGTTCCTGGCCCGCCATAAGACAAGAACAGAAACCCTGCAGGCCATGAGAGAGTATTATGCTTTTATTTTGAGTGACGTAAGTATCTTGTCTGTCGTCACTTCCGATTTGTGGTTCTATCTTATAGTCAACTACAGCGTATCCCAGTAACCACGCCTTCCATTATTGTTCCTTCCAGCCCGCTGTGTCCTTTGACGTGGCCACAGTACTTTAATTTCCACTCTAGAATAGTGTTTAGAGGCCAGATCTTTTTATTGTATAAATCTTGTAATATGTCTTCATTGTTTTTGTTCATTATCCCAGATATTCAAAGTTTGTAGAAAAATGTCTGGCTATTAACTATTGATGATATTGTTGTTTTTGTTTTATCAATGGAAATTTTCTTAGTATTGTTAAATGCTAGTCACTGTGCTTTTTAACACACTCAACTATCTCTTTTAATCGTTTTTCTCTGTTTGAGAAGAGATCTGTATCATGAGGATACATCATGATATCATGAGCGTGTCTGAGTTCTATAATTATGTTGCCATTTATTGTGAGAAAGGGTCGAACTTCACAAATCTGTCACCGTTTCTTACATTTCTCATGATGTTCTCAGCATAGATATTCAACAGTTATAGAGAGAGAATACAACCATGCGTAATCCATTTTTGTACTTTTTACATTTTTTCAAAAAAATATTTGTATGTCTAAACACATTTTGTAATGTAATAGAGTACAGATTGAAATATGTCAGAGCGCCAGCTAGAATAAGCAGAGTGACCTCCATGATCCGTGGCATGAACTGATAGCTGTTATTTATTACTAGTTTACCGCTTTAGAGATATCTGCCCACCCGTGGTCACCAATATTTGACTCATGTGTTGATGTTCTCATTCATTGCAGGTGGACTTGAAATACAAATCTATAGTCAGTGATAAATACAGCTTTAATGTTCGTCTGGTCAAAATTATCATTTTTGAGGTAAGTTGGCTAGTTATTTCATGTTGTAAGCCAACATGTTGTTCATGTTGTCTGTTGAGCCATATGTGAATGTATGATCCTAGTCTATGTACACATACAAAAACATGCATACATACCTGGACATAAACCATACAGTCGCGCACATGAAGACATCGTTACACTCACCATCAGGTACTTAAAATCAAGTCTACAAATTTTGTTTATCAGAAATTCTCTGATTCGGCAGTGATCGAGTTCCCTGGCTGGTTGCCGTATAGAGAAATCGGAAATAAAAATCCCAACTAGTGTAGCCGGGATTTGAACCCACGACTTCCCTGTCTAGAGGACGGCGTCTTGCCTCGAGACCAACCAGTCCCCCTGGAAGAAAATGAAGTCATTTAAAACAAAATGATGAACTGTACTTTAAGTAATAAATGTGTTGAAAGAAACACAGACGTGTCCACTGGACGGATAACACAATTTACAAATGTCGATTACACGAAGCATAGCCGACTCTGACACTGCCTTCAAATATTGTACACTCATGGATGACCGTCTCCGGTACTCCATCTCCACAGCTAGTGGAATTACGGTGGACCTACATTGGACTTACGGTGGACTTAATGTGGACATAGAGGTGTGGTTCATTTTAACAGCGACTGTAAACACACATTTATATTGAAAGAAAGCAAAAATAAAGAACTCAGCCATAAAAGCAAAAAGACAGGAAATGATAACAACAAAAGAAAAAGATACATCACCGCAGTGCAGAATAAAGACAATTGGAACAATATTAAAACAAGTAAATGAATTTAAATATTTTGGAACTTTGTTAATCTCAGACGGTAGATGTACAACAGAGGTGAGATGCAGAATGGCTCAGTCAAATTCAGCATTCCGAAAAATGAGGAAGATACTATGCAACCCGTTTTTGACAATAGAAACAAAAAAATAGTTCTTAAATGCTATGTCGAGCCAGTCTTAATATATGGATGTGAATCACGCACCATAGGACAACAGACAAGAAAATCATTGGAGTCGGTTGAAATGTGGTTTTACATAAGAATGTTGAGAATACCATGGAAAGTTAAGAAGAGTAATGAAAACGTTCTGAAAGAGGCCAACGCAAAAAGAGAGCGAATTTACAATATTAGGAAGAAACAATCATCATTTTTTGGCCATGTAAAGAGAAGGGAACAAATGGAATATATTGTAACAACTTGGAAAACTGAGGGACGAAGAGACAGAGGAAAGCAAAGAGAAAAAATACCAGAAAGCTTAAGAGAATGGTTTGACAGAAGGTCAACAACAAAAATTATAAATAACTGTGGAGATAGAAAGTTGTGGAGAGACATGGTCAACTGCGCCAGCAGGCCCTGTACTTGATGATGTAAACATTTCTCTGATGATATCATCTGTGCAGTTTCAAAACAATATCGTTAATCCTCTCACATATCCCGACAATATCGTTAATACTCTCACATATCCCGATATATTTTTGTCTTGCAAATATCACAATCTTCATTATATCAACATTTACAACTAACACAACCGTCATTATATCAACATTTACAACTAACACAACCGTCATTATATCAACATTTACAACTAACACAACCGTCATTATATCAACATCTACAACTAACACAACCGTCATTATATCAACATTTACAACTAACACAACCGTCATTATATCAACATTTACAACTAACACAATCTTCATTATATCAACATTTACAACTAACACATCCGTCATCACCAAAACACGTAGAACTGACACATATCTCATTACCTCAACACTTACATCCAACACATCTCTCACTATCTTAAAACTTACAACTAACACAGCTCTCATTACCTTAATATATACAACTAAAACACACTTCATTATCTCAAAGCTTACATCTAACACAGCTCTCATTACCTCAACACGTACAACTAACACAGCCCTCATTACCTTAATATATACAACTAAAACACACTTCATTATCTCAACGCTTACATCTAACACAGCTCTCATTACCTCTACACTTACAACTAACATAGCCCTCATTACCTCAACACTTACAAATAACACATCCCTCATTACCTCAACACTTACAACTAACACATCCCTCATTACCTCAACACGTACAACTAACACAGCCCTCATTACCTCTACACTTACAAATAACATAGCCCTCATTACCTCAACACTTACAAATAACACAACCCTCATTACCTCAACACTTACAACTAACACAGCCCTCATTACCTCAACACTTACAAATAACACATCCCTCATTACCTCAACACTTACAACTAACACAGCCCTCATTACCTCAACACTTACAACTAACGCAGCCCTCATTACCTCAACACTTACAACTAACACAGCTCTCATTACCTCAACACTTACAACTAACACAGCTCTCATTACCTCAACACTGACAACTAACACAGCCCTCATTACCTCAACACTTACAACTAACACAGCCCTCATTACCTCAACACTTACAACTAACACAGCCCTCATTACCTCAACACTGACAACTAACACAGCCCTCATTACCTCAAAACTTACAACTAACACAGCCCTCATTACCTCAACACTTACAACTAACACAGCCCTCATTACCTCAACACTTACAACTAATACAGCCCTCATTACCTCAACACTGACAACTAACACATCCCTCATTATATCTTTCCTGGATGTCGAATTTGCCTGTTTCTTCTCTTATCTTGTTAGTATCTCACTAAAATTAAAAATCTTCATATTCTACTTGAGGAGACATCCCGTCCACAGATAAATACGTGTTCAGCCACAAATGTCTTCAATGAAGTAAATACTTGCAGGAAAACGATCTTCTGTCAGTTGTTGAATCAAATAACGACTTGTAAACGATTTATGTTTGTTTCATTTGATCATAGGATGCAGCCTCAAGTATTTTCACAGAAGACTATCGATATGGCACTTTGGAATTCATTGAATCCACTTATGTCTCCACACATTTAAAACGTCACGCTAAATCCCATGGTCGTGACGTATTTGGCCATTACGACCACGTAATGCTTTTCACGGGGTAAGTGTTTGTGGTAACCACAATACCTTATGCCCACACACATCATCTGTCAGGGAATTAATGATTTTAGTCAGCAACTATAATTACCACATCACAACCATCTAAGTATTTTGTGTTTGTTGCACGCTTCACTAAACACTAACATTACATCTTTATTTTGTTTTCTGTTTGTGTTGTCCCTGTGTTTTCTGAAGAAGGCAGCATTTAGGCCGAACCGTCAAATATTTTATATTGTTCTTGTTTGTAAAGCTGTCACCATTCTTTGTTGGAGTGTATTTACCCCCCCCCCCCCCCAACTCCCTCCTGTTCCCTGCTTACCAGGGCACACTTACCCTAGATCTACACAACCCTATTTACATGTTGAATGTCTGTTGTTAACACACTTACCCTAGCTCAACACAACCCTATTTACATGTTGAATGTCTGTAGTTACCACACTTACCCTACCTCAAGACAATTCTATTTACATGTTGAATGTAAGTAGTTACCACACTTACTCTACCTCAACACAACCCTATTTACATGTTGAATGTCTGTAGCCACCATCAAACCCCACGGTGAGTGACCGCACTTTTTTCTGTCACATCCTGTCTATGAGCACAGAGTTCGTTCCTGTTATAGATCTGCCTCCTCTTCCTGTCCTCACAACTACGACTACTAAAGTGATGACTACGATATAAACGACGATGAGTAGCTCTTTTTCGTCATCCGTCCTTAAAAGATGGTATGTTGAATGTAAGCGCGTTGTGTCAATGATACATCAAATCCGACTTCAGCTTAGAATTTGTGAGTACCTGGTTGCTTTGCCTCTTCGATCCCTACTCAATTGGCCAGACTAAACTGGTTAATCTGTATCTAGTGGCACCACAAAGAGGAGGAGTAGAATCTGGATTGCTTTCGTTCACCCATCCTAGAGTATATCATCAGCTAAGTGACCTTGACTGCTTTCAGTCCCCATTGTAGATTTTTATATTTTGGCAGAAGCAGGAATATAGCAAATCATTTTGGCACATTTTTGTAGATTTTCTCCAGCCTAAACTATTTATTGAACGGATATTTCCTCAGTGACTTGCTCTATTCATGAGTACACAAATACTGATCCGTAACTAAGTGAGATAGTAAAATGTAAAGTACCCCCGTCACTCCAAGTGGCGTATAGGGAATATGGTGTTAGTGATCATAAATTTTACAGACCTTCGGCACATGATTTTCGAGTTTAATGTGGTCGGTATTACGCCCGCGCCGCTTTACTTTCCCAGAAAAATCTGGTACTCATTTAAGGTTGGGTGAACCCGGAAGCCGTCGGTTGGGTTCGAACCCTAACCCTTGTACTTTGTAATCCAATTCACTAACCACTGTGCTATCGCGTCTCCCTAACTAAATGAGATGAACAAACAATAAGGTAACACTGAACTATCAAACAATGAAGTAGAATATAGGAAGACACTTTTATAAAAGAAACCAAAACGTTTAACTGGAAGTTGAAAATATCAGTAGTAAAAGAGGAAGGATAAAATATAACATTTATATATCTTGTAGGGGAAAACACATTTGGAACAGTGGAGAAACAAGAGCAGTGATCCCTGCAAAATGTGCCATTTTGGAACGCAGGTTTCTGTTTTTGAGATTGTGGTTCTGCCCTATGTGCGGTCTTCGGCTCGTAAGGACAATAGATAGATAGAAAGAGGAAACAAGATGATATTGTTTTGTTAGCTCATTGCAAGACAAAATCAAATGTTTAACTAACAAATAATTACATGAGGAAGTAAAAGGCAGGAATTTATTGTAGATGTTTTGAATATCGTGATCTGATGTACTGATACATGGTACACAAGAATGTGACAAGACGATAAAGCGTTTTATGTAACACACGATGATGATGAAAATGTGCTGATAAGGCAGATTATTGTTGTTTGGTCTGAGTCCTTACTCGCAACATTTCTTCTCTATAGGTACAATCTTATAATGACGATGGGGAATGGCAACCGATACCTTATACTTGGTAAGTCGTTTTCATATTGAGCATAGCCAGTTATGATGCAGCGACTAGTTTTGACGTAATGCCATATAGTGATACCATAGATTGACTGTAGGACTGTTTAAGTGGACTGTCGTAGCATTGTGGTTTGGAAACTCTCACTGTCACATGTATCGTGTTAGAATCTAACGAATCATTGAGTGTTATATTTTCTTGGTTAGCAACACTTTTTTCTTAAAAACTATCAGAACTTAACAGCGACCAGAACTACAATATTTAAATGAAATACAACACTGACACTATTCATAATTTTTATCACAACTACAACATTGACCAGAATTACAATGTTTATATGAACCGAACACTAAACATAACTACAATGTTTATATGAACCGAACACTGAACATAACTACAATGTTTATATGAACCGAACACTAAACATAATTACAATGTTTATTAGAACCGAACACTAAACATAACTACAATGTTTATCAGACCGAACACTGAACATAACTACAATGTTTATAAGAACCGAACACTAAACATAACTACAATGTTTATAAGAACCGAACACTAAACATAACTACAATGTTTATCAGACCGAACACTAAACATAACTACAATGTTTATCAGAACCGAACACTGAACATAATTGCAATGTTTATCAGAACCGAACACTAAACATAACTACAATGTTTATCAGAACTACGGCCACATTAAAATAACCTGTGGATTTTTTAAAGAAAATCATATGGAAATTAAATCAGAAAATTAGAAATCGTTACCGTAGACAAGGTCATTAGACAAGAAAACAGAACAGAAAATTGAAGCCTTTGAAATGTGGATTTATATAAGAATAGGTAGAATTGGACGGAAAGAAAAAAAAACAAACGATGAAGTTTTAAAACCACTAAAAATAAAAAGAGAACTGCTAAATACAATTAAGACAAGACATGCAATTTTTGGGGCACGTTATAAGACACAACTACCTACTAAAAGTAATATTGCAAGGGAAAATACTAGGTAAATGAGGCACAGGCAGACCAAGACTAACATGGACGAGTAACATAACTTGATGGACAAGTCAATCTATGACAACCCGCAACATCAAAGCAAGAAACAGAGTGGAATGGCGATCCATGGTAGCCAACCTTCATCGTGGAGACGGCACTCGATGGTGATGATGATGATGAGACAGGGTAGAAATAAAATACACTATATGTTGTAAACTATGAACGTCCTGGCCAAACATTTTCTTATACCGACGAAGACCTGTGATCGAAACGTGTGTTATTTAGTAGAGCTTCTATATTCAATTATCCACGTTTAATGCAGTTAATCATCATATTACCAATATGGAAAAAAGAGGGCAGAAGAAGACAATGCAACCAATATAGAGGAATATCGCTATTAAGCCACACAGGGAAGTTATATGCCAAGATAGTTGAAAAAAGATTGAGACCAATTATAGACCGACAACTAAGCGATGCTAAGATGGGCTTCAGGAGAAACAGAGGTTGCACAGATGCCCTATTTAACATAAAACAACTAGAGGAGAAAACAATAGAGCATACTAAAACACTATATACAGCTTTTATTGACCAAGAGAAAGCGTTTGATAGGGTAGACAGGGAACAACTGTGGTCCGTATTGCCCTTGTACGGAGCGAGTCACCACCTAGTAGAGATATGCAAGAGCCTCCATGAAAGTAGTCGCTCTACAGTAAGATCTTCAGCAGGCTACTCTAAACATTTCACCATTAACTCCGGAGTAAGACAAGGCTGCGTGCTTTCCCCTTTACTTTTCATCACATATATGGACAATACATGCAAATTAGCATGCCCAATCAAAGGAAGTATACCAACAATGGTGATAACAAGCGATAACACAAAAGAGAACGAAATATACGTACCAGAAAACAGCAGAAGAGAGGAAGAAATAAATGAAATACTATTTGCAGATGACCAAGTTCTGATACATGAAACAACAGAGAACCTGCAAGAACATATCAACAGGCTAAACAACACTTGTAAACAATACAACATGAGGATCCACATAAACAAAACCGAAGTAATGGCAATAGCGAGAAAGAAAGTAAAACTAAACATCATATTAGATAATACAACTCTGAAGCAAGTAGACAATTGTAAATATCTAGGTAGCACGTTAACACAAAACAATAACCAAGAGACAGAGATAGATATAAGTTATAACAAGGCATACCAGGATATAGGCCAAGTATCAACACTATTGTAAAACAAAGCAATAACTACGAAAGCAAAAAGGGCAATATACAAATCAATTTTTTCTACCAACTCTGTGCTATCAGTGCCAGAATTGGACGCTGGACTCTAGAACAATAAGAAAGATAACGACCACCGAAATGAAATGTGTCAGAAGACTGACAAGAAACAGCTTAAGGAACAGAGTAAGAATCACCGACCTGAGGAAGAAACTCGAAATTAAACCAGCCATTGAATACATAGAGAAACAACAGATAAATTGGTTCGGTCACATAACAAGACAAAAAGAACTAACAATGACTCAAAGAGCCATAAACAAACGCTAGGACAACGCCAGAGTAAGAGGAAGACCCCTCATCAAGGCCAGCTCCTTGTCGTAGGGATGAGGCGTAACAGTCACCAGGGACTGAAAACCTGGCCAGGCCTTCCTACACCCGAGCAAGACCACAGTCTGCTCTAGCAAGTTTAAGTGCTGAAGTCGGAGGCAACCAGCCAAAAGGCGCACTACAACAATCAGGATGCCACGCACTCACGCCAATGGGAAGTATGTCTATAACCGCAAATCGATGATATGGCACTCGCCCAGTGATGAACACTCAGGCAGGTGCAGCGCAGGGCCCTCAGCCTCGAATGGGCCCAACCTCTATTACTGGTTGTCCTTCTCAACCGCTCTGTGGAGTCAGGGGGCGAGAGAATAGAGCTACTGGCATCAACAACAAAAGAGATGGGTACAGTAAAAAGATAAAATTAGAAAATAACTTGCATGAAGAAGTAAGCATATGCTGTTTGCAGGAAACCCATCTAAACAACGACACAGCCTTGACGATTAGGGAATACCAGTGCTACCGATCTGACAGGAAAAACAGACAAAAGGGCGGAATATTGACACTTGTAAAGAACAACATCAATGCATGTCAGATTGAAGTGTGTATGGATGGGGCGGAATATCAAATACTGCACCTCAGGACAGAAAATACAGACTTCCATCTACTTAACTACTACTGTCCGAGTGACCGCCCACTAGCACTAGACACAATTACATTAAAAGAAAGAATAATTGTATGTGGAGACTTTAACAGACATTCACAGAGCTGGGGCTATGAACATATGGACAAGAGAGGTGAAGAACTTGAAAATTGGCAGGATGACAATGGGCTTATACTATTAAACCAGACAACAGATCCACCAACATTCTACTCCAGATCATGGCATACCACATCTACACCAGACCTTGCGTTCCATACACCAGACCTGGATTGGAATATCACACGTATTGTTGGGAAACAACTTGGAGGCAGCGACCACCGACCTGTCTTTTTAATGGTGCAAAATGAAACCGTCAGGGAGAGCAGCACTCTCTCCAGATGGAATTTAAAAATGGCAGACTGGAAAATGTATCAACACTACACCAGTGTACTGACTAAAGATCTAAATACAGACAGAGACATCAACAAAATAGTTGATGAATTCAGTAGACTAATAATACAAGCTGCCAGTGAAACAATACCTAGAGGGGCACGGAAACACTACAAACCATACTGGAGTAGTGAACTAGAGCAACTTCACAATGACATGGAAACATCTCGAAAGCAAGCAGAAAATAACCCTTGCCAGGAACACCACAATAACTATCAGCATGCTAAAGCCAAATTTCAATGGACTAAACTACAAGCCAGACGGAGAAGCTGGAAAGAGAAAACAGAGTCCTTGAAACTTGAACGAGACACAAGAAAAGTGTGGAAGCTTGTAAAACAGCTGAATGATGAGGTAGAGAAAGGAACACCAAAATTACACTGAAGAAGGATGAAGACATCCTAACAGGCAAGCATGCAGCAAATCACTTTGCAGACTCCTTTGCAAATGACAATAATATTGAAATTGGCCTAGAGAAACTATATATATATATATATGGCCCTTTTCGTCTTGTCAGACGGTCTAGTGGAGGCTATTGCGTATTTTTTTGAGGTATTGTTTTTGCCGAACAGCTTCTCTCGTGGCTAATTCTACCAATGTTTGACAAACACACGCGGTCACATAATGAACAGGTCAGGCTCGCTGGTCCACAGGGTTTACCATCCTTTTTCATGAGTCTCTTCTCTTCTAAGTCCTGTCTTAGCACAGTCTCAAATGTTGTTATACCGTTCCTTATACGTGCTCTCCATGATGTGCGATCACTTGCCAGATGTTGCCAGTCGTTTTCACAGATGGAGAAGTCTTTCAGAGATGATTTGCAGATATCTCTATATCGTAGTTTAGGTCTGCCGATTTGTCGTTTTCCGTGTTTTAGCTCGCCATATAGTATTTGCCTAGGAATGCGTTTTTCTTCCATCCGTTGGACATGCCCCAGCCATCTTAGCCTTCGACTTCTGAGCATCGACATGATTGTTAGGGTCTTAGCACGTTGCAGGACAGTTAAGTTGGTTATTTTGTCCTGCCATTTGATGTGCATTATTTTGCGGAGACATCGCATGTGGAAGACATTTAGTCTTTTTTCCTGGTTTGAGTATGTTGTCCAGGTTTCGGATCCATATAGTAGTGTGCTAAGCACACAAGTTTGATATATTAAGAGTTTAGTCTTTTGAGTTAGTTTCGTGTTGTTCCATGCCCTTTTTGTGAGTTTGCCGAAGGTCTTAGCTGCCTTACCAATTCGACAGTTTATTTCTTCATCAAGAGAGATGGTTTGCGTAACTGTGGATCCAAGATATGTAAATTTCTGTACTGATTCTAGTGGGCAGTCTTTTAGAGTAATAGATATAGGTTTGAAGTCACCTTGATTTAGTATTACTGTCTTCTGAACATTAATTGACAGTGAAAAAAGGTCGCATGCTTTATCCAGGTTGTTGATCAGCGACTGTAGGGTGGCCTCACTATGAGCGACTAGGGCTGCATCGTCAGCAAATAAAAATTCTTTAAGTAGGGCAACATTTGTTTTGGTTTTTGCTCTTAGTCGTGCTAGGTTGAACAGTGAGCCATCTGGTCTAGTGCGAATGTAAATATCTCCTGAGCTGTTTTCGAAGGTGTAATTTAGGAGGGCAGCAAAAAATATACCAAAAAGGGTGGGGGCGAGGACACATCCCTGTTTCACTCCTTTGTTGACTTTGAAATTCTCTGATGGACTCCCATCAAAATGGACTTTGCCATTCATGTCTTCATGGAAGGAAATTATCAGCCTAAGTAATTTAGGAGGGCAGCCTATGCCTTCTAACACCTTAGAAACTATAAGAGACCCGTTTAAAACAACAAAATGCAAGACAAGAAGAGACTACACATGAAGTCATGGAAATACCCATTACACAAAGAAAGCTAGAGCTGACAATATCCAAATTAAAAATGAAAAAGTCACCGGGCTGTGATGGAGTGTCCAATGAAATAATTAAGAACTTGGAAACTGCAACTAAAGCAAAATTACTGCAGATCTACAACATTTGCTTGATCACAGGTAGAGTGCCACGGGCATGGAGAGAAGCAATTATGATACCATTACTAAAGCCAGGAAAAAGATGGTTCAACGACATCCAGCTATAGACCAATCAACCTTACAAGCTGTTTGTGTAAAACAATGGAACGTATAATCAATCTCTGACTGCAGTGGTACCTGGAAAGTGAAAATCTCCTTGTCCCACAACAAGCAGGCTTTAGACAGTTTTACTCTACTGAAGATCAGACAACCTATCCTTCCCAGGAAATTGAGGATGCGTTTCAAGAAAAGAAACTGGTACTAGCAGCATCTATAGACATAAAGAAAGCATTTGATAAGGTATGGAAGGAAGGGCTTTTGAAGAAACTGAGAAATTATGGAGTAAATGACAGGATGTACAAATGGGCCAAAGCATACCTGCATAACAGGAGAGCTAGAGTGCAACTGGATGGTCTTAAGAGTAAGAAGGTCTTACTGCGCCAGGGCGTTCCACAGGGAGGGGTACTATCTCCAACACTTTTTCTGATCTACATCAATGACCTAGTTACTGAACTACCACGTGGCCTCAAAGTGGCAATGTATGCAGATGACTTGGTAATGTGGTGCACAGAGGAGTATACAACAGTGGCCTCCAAATTTCTACAAAGAGCTATGAATGCACTGAATTCATGGACAAATAGATGGTGTATCAGCATCAATACAGGCAAATGCAGTACTACACTTTTCACTCTCTCCCCAAAACAAAAAGCAGGAGCCATCTACATAAACAATGAGCCTGTGAAAGAAGACATACCAGCTACATATCTCGGAGTTACATTTGATAACAAACTATCTTGGAAACAGCAGATAAATAAGGCAACCCAAAAAGCAAGGATGAAATTGGCTATTCTAAGAAAGCTGTGTGGAACCACATGGGGTGCGAGTGGGAACATACTCAGTAAAGTTTAACAACAGAGTATACGCCCACATTTAGAATATGGATCATCAGCATGGCGCTCAGCATCAAACACCACACTGCAAGAACTGGATAAAGTACAAAACCAGGCACTTAGGGTCATCACAGGAGCAATGAAATCAACACAAATATTGGAGATGGAGAAATTGTGGAGGATACTAGCACTGAGAGAACGGAGGGACACAAAGGTGCTGATACAGGCTGACAAATGTGCATGCATGCCGAGACATCCAATGAAGGACCGCTTCCAAAATCATACATTGGGACGACTTAAGAGAAGCAGTTTTATCCACCAAGCCAAGCGTATTAGTAGACAAACACCAGACATACCAATAGTTGTTAACCCCCTATTGCCCATACCAGAACAGACTCCCTGGACAGATGAATCAGGATTATCAGTTCAAATACGGACAGAAGTGAAAGGAAGAGTTGACAAAGAAGAACAGTGTAGTCTACAGCGAAAAACAATAACTCTCAGTTTCCTGGATGAAGAATACCCACAAGACCTATGGATTCGTGTGTACACAGATGGATCAGCACAGAATGCAGTGAAGAATGGGGGAGCAGGTGCATATATAGAGTACCCAAATAACACTAGGGATATGAATAAAATAGCAACAGGGAAATATTGTCACAATATGAAGAAATACTAAGCAATAAAGTTGGCAATAGAAAAACTGATGAACAGTAATCTTAGCCCACAGCCTGTAGTGTTTTTGACAGATGCAAGATCAGTACTCCAGGCACTACAATCCAGAAAATTACCACATCTGCAGACCTTATTGACTGAACTCTGCAAGCACCACAGGATTGCCCTGCAGTGGATCCCATCTCACTGTGGAAAACCAGGAAATGAGAAAGCAGATCAGTTGGCAAAAGAAGGTTTAACAGGCACACAACTAAATACACCAGTTACATACCATCATAAGAAACAGATAATAAAATCAATCAGAGGACCACAAGCCCCAAATCAGGATGCCTTTCATAATATGAATAGATACGAACAAGTTATCATTATACGCCTCAGAACAGGACACAATCACTCCATAGTCACAATGTATACAAAATTCATGATCGTCACATCAACTACTTGTACATGTGGACAGTCGCCCCAGACTGCTGAACACATACTTCAAGATTGCACAGAATATAGTAGACTGAGGAAAATCCATTGGCCCATAGATACAACACTACAGACAAAACTATATGGGTCACTGCAAGAATTACAAAGGACAGTAAAATGTTTACAGGAAACGACATTGTAGATATAGATAATACTTCAGGCGAACGATAGATAGATAGATAGATAGATAGATAGATAGATAGATAGATAGATAGATAGATAGATAGATAGATAGATAGATAGATAGATAGATAGATAGATAGATAGATAGATAGATAGATAGATAGATAGATAGATAGATAGATAGATAGATAGATAGATAGATAGATAGATAGATAGATAGATAGATAGATAGATAGATAGATAGATAGATAGATAGATAGATAGATAGATAGATAGATAGATAGATAGATAGATAGATAGATAGATAGATAGATAGATAGATAGATAGATAGACAGATAGATAGACAGACAGACAGACAGACAGATAGATAGATAGATAGATAGATAGATAGATAGATAGATAGATAGATAGATAGATAGATAGATAGATAGATAGATAGATAGATAGATAGATAGATAGATAGATAGATAGATAGATAGATAGATAGATAGATAGATAGATAGATAGATAGATAGATAGATAGATAGATAGATAGATAGATAGATAGATAGATAGATAGATAGATAGATAGATAGATAGATAGATAGATAGATAGATAGATAGATAGATAGATAGATAGATAGATAGATAGATAGATAGATAGATAGATAGATAGATAGATAGATAGATAGATAGATAGATAGATAGATAGATAGGTGTGTAGGTTTGGTTTGCGTGGGTGGTTTATCCCCTTCGCACATCAAACAGACCGTAAGATTAGCGTACGGCTGGTCTATGGATATACGATGAGCCATTACGATGATGTAGCACACATAACAATATCGCATGTACAGGAATGACGCGCCGTTTAGATTCCTGATTACTCTAGTGAATGCAGCCTACGACGAACAAAACACGGTGCAAATTCCCTAAAGAGATAAAACAATGACTGACGAAGCAATTCACATTAATGAGTAATATATAAATAAATTGCGTCAAGCTAATCCAACAATGGTCATGAACAGCACCAATGTGACGTAAAGCGTAGAACAAACCTAGACGGTGGAAGGTCGCATTTACAACACTTGATTTGTCGAAAATGGAATATTGCCGGTGTACGAAACCGCTTTATCGACGCAGATGTAATAAATAGATCATCATCTTGACTGTAACGCATAGGAGTGCAATGGAAAACCGAAATTAATCAGACACCGAATGCACTTTGTGCAGCGATCGAGAGAACGTGGACTAGATCCGCCATCTTGGAAACGGAAGTCCCGAATATTCAAATGATGTGACACATCAACTGAAGACACTATTGATTTTTAAGTAAACCACACCAAGGCAAAAGAGTTGTTTATTCCAAAAATGAAAGAGTCTGAATAAAAGGCAACAGCATTTCTCCTCTAGAAATCTACTTAACTTAGTTGTGAAGTAGGAGTTCACCATATTCTTTTATTTCTTCTTCAAAAAGTTGTCTACATTCTCTTCTATTGAGGGCGCGTGATCAATCATATTAATGCATCGCAGAACAGGATCTAAGACGTGTTGAAAGCTTATGTCTTTAGTAAACATAGCCTCCTTATAAAAGATACAGTGATACGAAAGCTAATGTCTTTAGTACACATAACCACCTTATGAAAGATACAGTGATATGAAAGTTCATGTCTTTAGTACACAAAGCCTCTTGATGGGAGATACAGTGATATGAAAGCTCATGACTTTAGCACACATATCTCCTGATGAAAGATACAGTGATATGAAAGCTTATGACTTCAGCACACAGATCTCCTGATGAAAGATACAGTGATATGAAAGCTCATGACTTTAGCACACAGATCTCCTGATTAAAGATACAGTGATATGAAAGCTCATGACTTTAGCACACAGATCTCCTGATGAAAGATACAGTGATATGCAAGCGACTTCCTATCTAAGTATTGATCAAGCAAAGAAACACAGCCATTTCTTAAGATTACTGCGGCACCATCTGTATAAATACTGTCAAGTTGAGACCATTCAAGTTTATTGCCACCATCATCACTATTTTCGACACAGTTTTTCTACTGCTTCAAACATATCTCTTCCAGATGTTGTTGATAAATTACAAAGTTCTAAAAGCTCCAGAAAAACGTCGAAATTGTCGTTTATGCACCTCACAAACACAAGTAACTGAGCATTATCTCTCATGTCGTCACTCTCATCTATTGCAACAGAGAAGCGTCGAGACACATCAGTTACATATTTGATCTGTTTTAATACATCGCCTACCATTTCTTTAATGTATCTCATAATTGTATTTCGTGATAGGGAAATATTTCCTACCCCACGTTTGATATTGGTATCACCAGCGTTTTCTGCAAAGATGCTTTCCTTAACAATCTCACCGTCAGAGAACGGTTGTTTTCTTCTTAGCGAGAAGAAGTGATGTTTCGCAAGAAGCCTTTACCATGTTTTTCATTTCACTTGTTTTTTTTTACAATACGTTTTACATCCAATGAAGTCTTTTATTATTTTTTAGATGTAGTCAGTTGAGCAGATCAAACAAGTCGGTTTCGAAACACTTCCCATTGTTTAAGAGAAACTGTTCTTCCCATTCTTCATTAAATTCTCTAACACCCACTTTCACTTTTTCTCTTTGACGAAGTCTTGCTAGCTTAAAGCCATCTTAACTAACACTAACTGCCAGCACAGCCCAACATAAGCTGCAATAGAGTGTACCAACCTCACAAAGAAAAAATAATGTATCAACAAATATCTAGAACCGCTTAGGTATGACTGCGTTATCTGTTGTAAGAAGTATTATTACTAACAAACTACACCACCAATTCATTGCAAATTACAAAATAAGAAATCATCATCATCAAGCATTGGGCCTACTGGCGTGGGTGATCATATCTCTCCACAACTTTTGATATCGGCAGCTATTTATCGTTTCTGTTGTTGACCTTCTGCCAAGCCATTCTCTTAAGCTGTCTGTTATTTTTTTCTTTGCTTCCCTCTATTTCTTGGTCCTTCAATTTTTCCAGTTGTTACAATATATTCCAGTTGTTCTCTTCTCATTTCATGGCCAAAAAATGATGATTGTTTCTTCCTAATATTGGAAATTAGCTCTCTTTTTGCTTTGACCTCTCTTAGAACATCTTCATTACTCTTTTTAGCTGTCCATGGTACTCTCAACATTCTTCTGTAAAACCACATTTCTACAGACTCCAGTGATTTTCTTGTCTGTTGTCCTATTGTCCTTGATTCGCATCCATATGTTAAGACTGGCTGTACATAACATTTAAGAACTCTTTTTCCTTGTTTCTATTGTCAAAAATGGATTGCATAGTATCTTCCTCATTTTTTAGATAGCTGCATTTTCCTGAGCCATTCTGCACCTCACCTCTTTTGTACATCTTCCGTCTGAAGTTAACAAAGTTCCCAAATATTTAAATTTATTTACCTGATTTAATATTGTTCCACTTGTCTTTATTTTGCCCTGAGGTGATGTATATTTCTTTGTTGTTACCATTACCTCCGTCTTTTTGCTATTAAGTCTAAGTCCTTTATTTTGGCTTTCTTTCACTATAATGTCCAACAATTCTTGTAACTCATTTTCACTCTTAGCAATTTACACTGTCATCAGCATACCTTAGATTATTTATATTATGACCTCCAATTGTTATTACAGGCATGTCCCTTATGGATCTTAAAGTAATCTCGCTATAAATATTAAACAAATCTGGTGACAGCACACAACCTTGTCTAACACTCTGTTTTATTTGTTGAAACATTCCCAATTGGTTTCCAGTTCTTATGGTCGCTGTTTGTTGCCAGTACATGTTCTTTATTATTCTTAGATCTTTGCTGTCTACGTTTATGCTTTCTAAAATATTGATTATTTCTTTGTGCTTTACTTTGTCAAATGCCTTGGTGTAATCTACGAAACATAGGTATAGATCTGTTTTCCCCTACATGGCCCTTTCTACTAAAGATCTTATGATATAAAAGGCATTGCTTGTTCCTTTATCTCTAACAAAACCACACTGTTCATCGTTAATTTCTGGACTGATTTTGTTTCGCACTCTTAGCATGATGATTCTTAGTAATATCTTAGTCATATGACTCATAAGGATTATTGTGCGACGATCATCGCATTCAATCGCACCCGATTTCTTTGCTAGGGCTATGAATATTGATTTGAGCATGTCGTCTGGTATATAACCGCTGTTGTAGATATCATTCAATATTTTTTTGATTATTTCTATTCCAAAATCACCCATGGCTTCAATCTCTTAAAATACGAAATAGAAAGATTAATAATAAACTCCATTTTCATTTATTCGATTAAAAATTTACAGATGGTGAAGGATTATCAATTTTTAAATGCTTAGATCTTGTTAGCGACTAGACCTAGAAATGTCCAGCGTGGCTCAAATGGAAGATCAACATTAGATGTATTTCCCAGTCAATTCTAATCGAGGCTTCGCCTATCAATTGATGCATCTTGCGAAAGATTTCGGAGACCAGTAACGACGACAAACTAACGACTGCAAACGGTGCCTTGACAGAAGGAAGGTTGTACTTGAAAATAGGATGCTATGAATCGCACAGTCTGATAGTGATAAAAAGGTTTGCGGCGGGTCTTGAGCTTATCGGTGGGTCTATCAAAATATCTTGACGGGCCATTACTTGGCCCTCGGGCCTAGGGTTTGCCACTCTTGCTCTAGATCATATTTTATTTTCTCATCATTTCATTGTCCATTTCAGTGTTCGTGTTTTCTTAATAAGGTCTCATGTCGGCCGAAACGTCATAATTTTGTTTTGTTCCTCCTTTGTAAATCTGTCACCAAACATTGTATGAGTCTACGGTACAGCCCATCATTTGCTCCTGACTAAACAGCTCAATGTTTAAAGGTCAGGTTTCGCTGACATAGGGTGGGGTTCTCGGTACCTAGACCATGATGCCTTAGCACGAGGTTATACTATTTTCTTCATGCAAAGTAGACAATGTTGCTGAGGTCGCGATAATTCTTTATTGTAAATTTACATCGATTAAGGGATTTATATATTACGGTGGGACAATTAAGTTTGTTTACAACTTCCAGTTTGTCACCACTTGTGACAAATTAAGGAGGTTCTGACTTGTGGGTCATCACTTGCATCTTTCTATTTAACTCTTTAATGCCGAAATTATTTTCTGGTTTCTTGATGAACAGTCGACCTATAGAATATCCGTCTAGGACACGGTTATACATGTTAGTTCTGATTAGAGTTAATATCTGATCCTGTATAGGTTTTGGCTCTCTTGACGTTATTACGAAATCTATATGTTATCATTATATAGTCTATTTTGGTTTCTCTTCATATCTCCAGGGCTTTCCCATGTGCATAGTTTCCTTTTCTCTTGCTCAAAGTAAGTGTTACATATCAGCCTGTTTTCTTCACAGAATTGTATTAATCTTTCTCCTCTTTCATTTCTTTTTCCTAAACCATGATTTTCTATATGGATATTATATCTATCTTTTCCTACTTTAGCAATCATATTACCGATTACAATCAAGATGTCCGAGGATTTCACTTTTTCCATAATATTATTAGATCTTCGTTGTATGCCTCTATTTGTTCATCTGTATAGACTTGAGAAGATGCGCATGTCTGTATTATTGCTACGTCGAATGGTTTTGCTTTTACTTTGAGCAGTATAATCCTGTCATTGTTTGTCCAGTGGGTACTTATATATTTTTGTAGCTTTCTTATTATTCTTTCTTATTATTAGTATTCTTACACCTATTTCATCTTCTGTTGTGTTCCCTAATTATGTAATTGTATATTTTTTTGTCCTGTATGTACACACACTTTTTAATTTTGTCTCTGATATGCCTAAAATATCTACGTTTAATCTTTCTGTTTCTAAAATAAGATTTTACAATTTCCTTCTTGGTAACGTGTCTTAATATTCCATGTACTTCATATTAGTAGATCTTTCTACTGACATCAGTTACAATTTCTCTCCTTCGATTTTTTTGGGAATTACACGTGATGAGGCTCCAATCTCTTTCACGGTGTTTGCCAGATTAGTCTTTCGTGTCCTGAATAGGCCTCATGTGTGCTACAAACTTCGCTGTTTTCGCTTTCCGGGCCGTTGAATATTTATGGATCTTCCGCCCCATCCACGGTCACAGACTTTGTATATTTGAGATGGACATTCCCGGTAGGCGTCGTTGTTGTCTTGATAGATGTTTGCCTGTCTAACCGCGAGCATATTTGGATCTTTCGATGATAGGTTTAACATGTCGACACAAAAATGAATAATATTCCACTGAAATATCGATAAAGTTCTCAGTCCACCCGCTCGTCAGAAATAAACATAACTACAACGGGAAATAGCAGCATATTATTTTAGAACTAAAGTGACGCACACATCATTTAAACACGTCAGCAAGAGACGAGTCAGAAAAGCTATCTACAGGCAGTCGCCATGACACCTCGTCCCTCTATAAAAACATCTACTTACATGTCCTTTAAATGTGGTCCACATAAGCTCTAGTGGATTATGGTGTGAATGATTGTAAGAGAACAAACAATTCTTTCTCTTATAGCGTTCACCCGTTAAATAGGCGTGGATATGTTGTGTCGCTAGTTTACGGCATAGTAAAAAAAGTAAAAGTAAAGTACCCCCCGTCACGCCAAGTGGCGTATAGGGAAATATGGTGTTAGTGACCCTATATTTTACAGACCTTCAGCACATGATTTTTTGGGGTAATGTGGTCGGTATTACGCCCGTGCTGCTTTTACTTTCCCAGAAAAAATCCGGTACCCATTTAAGGCTAGTTTACGGCATAGTCGTGATAAATGCGCTTTTCTACCCGACATATGCGTCTTTGGCACAGATGAGTAGATTTGCTTCACAATTTTAGCTCGTAGAGCGACCATTTTGGCCTGGTTTTTCCGATATTAAACAAGTGCCTAAGTTTTTTTAACATGCGCGAGTGCACACGGGACCTCTTGATTTTCGCCGTTTTCGGAGAGAACTAGACATTGAATCTCACTAACCAGAGAAAACTAGACATTGAATCTCACTAACCAGAGAGAACTAGACATTGAATCTCATTAACCAGAGAGAACTAGACATTGAATCTCACTAACCAGAGAGAACTAGACATTGAATCTCACTAACCAGAGTGTGGGGGACGGGAAAGAAACGAAGAAACAACGCGTTCCCCTCTTTAAAAATTCTACTGCCTCTGATGAGAATCGAACCAAGGACCTTTCTGTCCAGAGGCCGATGTCTTTCCTTTAGACCACCACGCCCAACGAACAAGTCTACAATAGAATAAACAACAGTGTGGGTGAATAAACAACAGTGGTGGTGAATAAACAACAGTCAGTGTGAATAAAAAAAATTTTGTGGGTGAATAAACAACAGCGTGGATGAATAAACAACAGTGTGGGTAAATAAACAACAGTATGGGCGAATAAACAATATTGTGGGCAAATAAACAACAGAGTGGGCGAACAAACAACAGTGTGGGCGAATAAACAACAGTGTGGGCGAATAAACAACATTGTGGGTGAATAAACAATATTGTGGGCAAATAAACAACAGAGTGGGCGAACAAACAACAGTGTGGGCGAATAAACAACAGTGTGGGCGAATAAACAACATTGTGGGTGAATAAACAACAGTGTGGGCGAATAAACAACAGTGTGGGCGAATAAACAACAGTGTGGGCGAATAAACAACATTGTGGGTGAATAAACAACAGTGTGGATGAATAAACAACAGTGTGGGTAAATAAACAACAGTGTGGGTGAAAAAACAACAGTGTGGGTGAATTAACAATAATGTGGGTATATAAACAACAGTGTGGGTGAATAAACAATAGTGTGGGTAAATAAACAACAGTGTGAATAAATAAACAACAGTTTGGGTAAATAAACAACAGTGTGTCTAAATAAATAACAGTGTGGATAAAAAAACAACAGTGTGGCTTATTAAATAACAGTGTGGATAAATAAAAAGCAGTGTGGATAAATAAACAACATTGTGGATAAATAAAAAATAATGTGGATAAATTAACAACAGTGTGGCAAAATAAATAACAGTGTGGATAAATTAAAAAAACAGTGTGGATAAATAAACAATAGTGTGGGTAAACAAATAACAGTGTGGATAAATAAAAAACAGTGTGGATAAATAAACAACAGTGTGGGTAAATAAACAACAGTGTGGCTAAAAAATAACAGTGTGGATAAATAAAAAACAGCGTGGATAAATAAATAACAATGTGGATAAATAAAAAACAGTGTGGATAAATAAAAAACAGTGTGGCTAAATAAATAACAGTGCGGATAAATAAATAACAGTGTGGGTAAAAAAAAGACAGTGTGGCTAAATAAATAACAGTGTGGATAAATAAAAAACAGTGTGGATAAATAAATAATAGTGTGGGTAAATAAACAACAGTGTGGATAAATAAACAACAGTGTGGTGTAAAAAACAACAGTGTGTAAATAAACAACGTAAATAAACAACAGTGTGGGTAAATAAACAACAATGTGGTGAATAAACAACAACAGTCAGTGTGAATAACTCACAGCGGACGAAATCACAAGATTTCTACGACACAACAAATTCCGAACATATAAACACACAGTTAGTCGTCAGATTATCCCCGTCGCACATCAAACAACAGACCGTAAGATTAGCGTATGGCCGGTCTAGTGATATACGATGAGCCATTACGATGACGTAGCACACACAACGTCTGCGCCTTTTAGATTCCTGATTACTCTTGTGAATGCAGCCTACGACGAACAAAGCACGGTGCAAATGACATAAAGAGATAAAACTGCGGCTTACTTGACGAAGTAGTTCACATTAATGAGTAACATGTAAATAACTTGCGTCAAGCAATTCCAACAATGGTAATGAACAGCACCAATGTGACGTAAAGCGCAGATCAAGTCTAGACGGTTGAAAGTCGCATTCATAACACTTAATTTGTCAAAAAGGAATTTGCCGGCGTACGACTCCGCTTTATCGGCACAGATGTATTAAGTAGAACATCGTTCTAACTTTAACGCAGAAACGTGCAATGGAGAATCAAAATTAATCAGACCCCGAATGCACTTTCTGCAGCGATCGAGAGAACGTGGACTAGTTCCACCATCTTAGGAACGGAAGTCCAACCTGTGAATATCAGGGGAGATTTAAAACCATGGGAATCATAGGAGGAAAAGGTATGTACTAAAGCACACCGAAAAAAAGACAAATTACGCGAAGGCGTTCTCATGACCATAGCATAGGGTTACGATCACAGCTCGGGAATAAAGTGTATTTATTAAATAAGATTTAAAAACATATTTGTTTGTGAGGAGCCAAGGAAGGAGAGGGATTCACGCAAGTTTGTAAGGAGCTAAAAAAGGAGATTGATTGACACATGTTTGTAGGAGCCAAAAAAGGAGAGTGATTGACACATGTTTGTAAGAAGCCAAGAAAGGAGAGTGATTGACACATGTTTGTAAGGACAAAGGAAAGAGAGTGATTGACACATGTTTATAAGGAACCAAGGAAGGAGCGTGCTTGACACATGTTTGTAAGGAGCCAAGGAAGGAGAGTAATTGAAAACTGTTTGTAATGTGCCAAGGAAGGAGAGTGATTGATACATGTTTGTAAGGAGCCAAGGAAGGAGAGTGATTGACACATGTTTGAATGGATCCAAGGAAGGAGAGTGATTGACACATGTTTGTAAGGATCGGAGGAAGGAGAGTAATTGACACATGTTTGTAAGGCGCCAAGGAAGCAGAGTTATTGATACATGTTTGTAAGGAGCCAAGGAAGGTGAGTGATTGATATATGCTTGTAAGGAGCCAAGGAAGGAGAGTAATTGATACATGTTTGTAAGGAGCCAAGGAAGGAGAGTCATTGATACATGTTTCAAAGGATCCAACGAAGTAGAGCGATTGAAACATGTTTGTAAGGGGCCAACGAAGCAGAGTGATTGACACAGGATTGTTAGGAGCCAAGGAAGAAGAGTGGTTGACACATGTTTGTAAGGAGCCAAGGAAGGAGAGTGATGGACACATGTTTGTAAGGAGCCAAGGAAGGAGAGTGATTGACACATGTTTGTAAGGTGCCGAGGAAGGAGAGTGATTGACACATGTTTGTAAGGTGCCAAGGAAGGTGAGTGATTGACACATGTTTGTAAGGTGCCAAGGAAGGAGAGTGATTGACACATGTATGTAAGCAGCAAAGGAAGGAGAGTGATTGACACATGTTTGTAAGGAGCCAAGGAAGGTGAGTGATTGACACATGTTTGTAAGTAGCCAAGGAAATAGAGTGATTGACACATGTTTGTAAGGAGCCAAGGAAGGTGAGTGATTGACACATGTTTGTAAGGAGCCAAGGAAGGTGAGTGATTGACACATGTTTGTAAGCAGCAAAGGAAGGAGAGTGATTGACACATGTTTGTAAGGTGCCAAGGAAGGAGAGTGATTGACACATGTTTGTAAGGAGCCAAAGACGGTAAGTGATTGACACATGTTTGTAAGTAGCCAAGGAAGGAGAGTGATTGACACATGTTTGTAAGGCGCCAAGGAAAGAAGAGTGATTGATACATGTTTGTAAGGAACCAAGGACGGTGAGTAATTGATATATGTTTGTAAGGAGCCAAGGTAGGAGAGTAGTTGACACATGTTTGTAAGGAGCCAAGGAAGGTGAGTGATTGATACATGCTTGTAAGCAGCAAAGGAAGTAGGGTGATTGACACATGTTTGTAAGGAGTCAAGGAAGGTGAGTGATTGATACATGTTTGGAAGGATCCAAGGAAGTAGAGGGATTGACACATGTTTGGAAGGATCCAAGGAAGTAGAGTGATTGACACATATTTGTAAGGAGCCAAGGAAGGTGAGTGATTGACACATATTTGGAAGGATCCAAGGAAGTAGAGTGATTGACACATGTTTGTAAGGAGCCAAGGAAGGTGAGTGATTGACACATGTTTGTAAGTAGCCGAGGAAGGAGAGTCATTGATACATGTTTGCAAGGAACCAAGGACGGTGAGTGATTGATATATATTTGTAAGGAGCCAAGGAAGGAGATTGATTGATGCATGTTTGTAAGGTGCCAAGGAAGGAGAGTAATTGACACATGTTTGTAAGGGCCAAGGAAGGAGAGTCATTGACACATGTTTGTTAAGAGCTAAGGAAGGAGAGTGATTGACACATGTTTGTAAGGAGCCAAGGAAGGAGAGTAATTGACACATGTTTGTAAGGAGCCAAGGAAGGAGAGTAATTGATACATATTTGTAAGGAGCCAAGGAAGGAGATTGATTGATGCATGTTTGTAAGGTGCCAAGGAAGGAGAGTAATTGACACATGTTTGTAAGGGCCAAGGAAGGAGAGTCATTGACACATGTTTGTTAAGAGCTAAGGAAGGAGAGTGATTGACACATGTTTGTAAGGAGCCAAGGAAGGAAAGTAATTGACACATGTTTGTAGGATCCAAGGAAGGAGAGTAATTGACACATGTTTGTAAGTATCCAAGGAAGGAAAGTGATTGACACATGTTTGTAAGGAGCCAAGTAATGAGAGTGATTGACACATGTTTGTAAGGAGCCAAGGAAGGAGAGTGATTGACACATGTTTGTAAGGAGCAAAGCAATGAGAGTGATTGACACATGTTTGTAAGAAGCCAAGGAAGGAGTGTGATTGACACATTTTTGTAAAGAGCCAAGTAATGAGAGTGTTTGACACATGTTTGTAAGGAGGCAAGGAAGGTGAGTGATTGACACATGTTTTAAAGGATCCAAGAATGGAGAGTGATTGACATATGTTTGTAAGGAACCAAGGAAAGAGAGCGATTGACACATGTTTGTAAGGAGCCAAGTAATGAGAGTGATTGACACATGTTTGTTAGGAGCCAAGGAGTGATTGCCATATGTTTGTCTTAACTTCCATTGAAATGAAAGTTTGTGATAGAATGGTGTGGCTGGGCTACCGAGGAATCCTAGTGAATTGAGAATTGACCATACCAGGGTTCCCAGTATCTAGAGAAATGAGCAGAGCTTACATTGAAACAAAAAGATCATGCAAAGAATGTTTCTAGATAGATAACTCACATGGAATTTGTAGGAGATACCAAAGAGGATGTAAAGTAGCTGAAATTAGTACTTGTTTCAGCCGATCCTGTGTCTGGACTTATGTTTTAAGCATTAGGGTTTTAGTATCTCCCAGAGAACAACTGTGGGAGTTACTAACTACATACGAAGAAAGGCAACATCTAACCAACCTAATGAAAAGTCTCTACATCAACAGCAACTGCATAGTCAGAATAGCAGCAGGCTATACGGACCACTTCGAAGTTAGATCAGGTGTAAGACAGGGGTGCGTACTATCCCCCCCCCTCTTTTTACTGTTTATTGCATACATGGACTATATATGCAAGTTAGCCAACCCATCAGAGACAGAGAATATCAAGGAGCTTTTATTTGCAGACGATCAGACAGTCATACGTGGAAAAATAGAAGACTTACAAGAACACTTAATTAAACTCAACAGCACAGGCACAAAATATAACATGAAAATCAACATCAACAAAACGTAAATCATGAATGTCGTAAAAGAGAAACAGAACATTAGCATAACTATAGAAGGCAGACAACTAAAACAGGTAGAGGAAAAACATGGGAAGTTCAGTGACAAACGACAATTCACAAACAGCAGAGATAGACTCAAGCTGTTCATGCATCAAAGTTTGTAAAATCATTGGACAGCTATCACCACTATTGTCCAACAAGGAAATAACTCTAGAGGCAAAACGGGCATTGTACAATACAATCTTCATTCCAAAGTTGTGCTACCAATGCCAGACCTGGACCCTAGATGCGAGAACAATAAGAAAAATAACCTCCACTGAGATGAAATGTGTTAGACGAATGACAGGAAACAGTCTGAGAGTTAAGATCAGAAATGAACAACTGAGAAAAAAGCTATGAATAACCTTTAAGAATAGCCATAGAATATATAAAGAAACAACAGTTAAAATTGTTTGGCCACGTGACAATGCATAGTGATCAAAACACAACACAACGAGCATTCAACAGGCGTTGTGAGAACACCATTCCCAAAGGGTCGACCACGAAAAGGATGGATGGAATATTAGAAGCACTAGGAAACATAACAGCAGCAGAAGCGAACAGAAGAGTAAAAGATGGATCGATGGAATATTAGAAGCACTAGGAAACATAACAGCAGCAGAAGCGAACAGAAGAGTAAAAGATGGATTGATGGAATATTAGAAGCTCTAGGAAACATAACAGCAGCAGAAGCGAACAGAAGAGTAAAAGATGGATTGATGGAATATTAGAAGCACTATGAAACATAACAGCAGCAGAAGCGAACACAAGAGTAAAAGATGGATTGATGGAATATTAGAAGCACTAGGAAACATAACAGCAGCAGAAGCGAACAGAAGAGTAAAAGATGGATTGATGGAATATTAGAAGCACTAGGAAACATAACAGCAGCAGAAGCGAACAGAAGAGTAAAAGATGGATTGATGGAATATTAGAAGCACTAGGAAACATAACAGCAGCAGAAGCGAACAGAAGAGTAAAAGATGGATTGATGGAATATTAGAAGCACTAGGAAACATAACAGCAGCAGAAACGAACAGAAGAGTAAAAGATGGATTGATGGAATATTAGAAGCACTGGGAAACATAACAGCAGCAGAAGCGAACAGAAGAGTAAAAGATGGATTGATGGAATATTAGAAGCACTAGGAAACATAACAGCAGCAGAAGCGAACAGAAGAGTAAAAGATGGATTGATGGAATATTAGAAGCACTAGGAAACATAACAGCAGCAGAAGCGAACAGAAGAGTAAAAGACCGCAAATTATATCTCCCCTAGACTCCGAAAGGCAAATGAGGAAAGAAAGAAGAGGAAAAGAAGAATATTAGGGTCTTAGAATAGTCTTGGATTGAACCGAAAGTTATTATATAAAGATTACCAGAGTTAGCAATTATTGGAAGTTACCAATGATCTCCAGAACTATTGGTGTGGTTATAGAGAAGTTGATATATTTCTAGAGATTCTAAAGATTTTGTTCAGATGTTCTACGTGTATTGGAGATTGAGTTGTTCAAGTCATTGTGTTGAATCATTGAATGAGACGTTGGAAGTTATAAAACAGAAAGGTTAATAGAGCAATGATGTTTCAGAAATATCAGCGGCACAAGAATTCATAGTTGAATTAAAGAGGATTAGAAGCTAACCACTTAGATTATCAAGGGAACTTTACATAAGATCTCCAGGGTTACTTGTTATAAAGATCGCTGATAGGCTCTATATTGTAACACGCCACGAACTTGTAGGATAGAAGAGCATTGCTGACTTTGTATATTGTTTTCAAGTCTCATTATCAAGAATAATCAAGAGCTTATAGATGTTGTAATACACAAATTGTCAATTGTCAGTTTACTTAAGTGTGATAAATATGTTGTGGTGTTGAGAGTATCCCTCTCATGTGATAGCTCACTTTGACGACAAGAGACAAGATTAGCAATGAGAAATTAACAATTGTATATGGTTTACTGTTAGATGTTTAGGTGGGAGTGAAGTGTTGCCATGCTGTATCATTATTCTGTCAATCAAAAACGTCTTCCTCTTCATCCTTTGTTTCACGGGCTCCAGCATCTCTGATCTCAACTGGTCGTCGTGAAGGGGGCCATGTTCCTTTAAAAGCCACGCTTTGATTTTATCTTTTGTGATTGATGAAGTTGCAACTTTTTCTCGTTGCTCTAAAACATTATGATTGGATACATTATCTATTACCAAGCATAACGGTCTATGCTCGGTGGCCAGAATAATGTTTTCTGTCCAATCCTTGATCATATGCCCATTCATATCAGATTGGTAGTCCCAACACATTTCTGTGAGAAACAAGATCTGCTTGATTGACACGTCCATTGTCTCCCTCCACCCATCATGTGCTATTATAATACGCTGCCCTTTTCTGCTAGTTATTTCTCTTTTCTTTTTTCTGTCAAGTGATTGTCATTCGTACTCAAATGTATGTTCAGCATTAACCCACATGTTGTCCAAATATATGAATATGTCACATTCCATTCTTCTGATTGGCCACAGGTGATTGTTTCGTGAAGCAATCAATCGTGGCTCTTCACAAACAATTATTCTGCTGCCTGCAGATTATCCAAAAGTGAAACCAATGCTTTTACAACTTTCTACACAGAAAGAAAATTTTTAAAACATTGAATATGGCTTTCCGGTAGTAACTTAACTTTCAGAGTCGTCAGTCGCTGGACACAGACATCCTGAGAAGAGGATCGGAGCACCTATGAACGTGTTCGGAGTGCAATCATGATGACCCTCAAATAACTCAATGACGTAACTTTCAGTTTGCGGAGAGTAACAAGTTGATCTCCCTGAAACATTTTTAAAAACCTCACCTCAACCTAATAACATCTTTGTCACAATTATTCACTCTCATGTGTCTTCCCTAATTGATGGTAACTTTGTTAGATTCAAAGTCCAGTCTTATCCGCCAGATGAAAGATTCAACCCACACCTAGCGCGTGCGGTGTTCTCTTCTCTTGTTATTAGATGCTGTGGTATCATCTGCTACTCTTTGATTCCTTGCAGAAATGTCTGTACATTATGAAAGCAACTTCTTGCATTGTGATGAATTCACACGTTAAATTTATAATGGTTTAGAACATTGAGAAAACTCACTGTTTTAGTACTTCAGAAAAATAAACTATACCTTGTAAGTAATAGGTCTTTAGTCTGAGCATTAACGGCATTGAACGTGCTCTACATGATGTTGGAAAGGTCAATTGCCAAGTTCACAGAAAGCTATTTGATATTTTCCAAGTTTGCTTTTCCACTTAAAAATTGAAAGTGTGTACTTTATTGAACGGATGATGGGGTGGGGAGAGATTGAAATTAAAACCAATAAAGGTCTGCCCTTATTAAAGCCTCTTGTGAAGACAGTCTGTATAACAGAAATCCTACACTAGACGACTTTTATAATAGATTTTATAAAGTATTGTATCCAGGTCGCGGCAAATCTAAGAGTGCATGAAAAATGTCACATCAATACATCAAGCAGTTTTCGTTCAAATTGATTTTGAATTTGGACCAACATTGTTAAATGGACTATAGCAACTATCGGATTAGTGATGTGTATATTTGTCGTTATGTTAAATAATTGTTCGATTTCTGACTCCTGAAAAGGTTCTGCCGCATTATCCTCATTGTGTAAGAATGACAGTGTTTCCATTATTAATGACCTCGGGGATTTCCAGTCTACAAGAACTGCCGCACACGAGCTAGGTCACAGGTGAGTTGATGTTGTCTCACCTGCTGCTTTTACGTCAATTTTGACTGATTATTTCCGTCTAAAACGATCTATTGTATAAACACAACATATGTACTACAGAAATAATAATTTATATTGACTCTATATCTGCACTTACAATTTAACATAACTGTAATTGCACTTTCCACATTTGCACCATCTAAGAACCAGTTTAAGTCCGTCATCACGGAAGAATCACATCTTCTTTTAGCCCAGTAAACTACGATTAACCTGTTGGTCACACACTGTACACCAAATGGTGTGTTCCTGAGCTCAGTATTATTATCAACAGTATGGTGTCCAATACCGCTTTGCTTTGAAGTGCTCAGGTAAACGCCATTTAGAAAACATAATGTCTTCGTATATCGGAACGTTCTGAAAGTAGATGAAATCTTCAGCAAACTGTTTACCTATCTTTATTGTATATCATCCACACTGTTCAGACCTGTCCATCAAACTTGTTGATAGAAGTGCAGCTGTGAAATTATTCGGAGATTTCTGTAGCAATTTTCTGCCGTAAGTCATGAGCTTATCTTTGATTGCCGGACTTACTGTTTTATTCTAGAATGTAATTACCTTGACTGTCACTGACATTTTGGTCGTAGTGACTCGAGTGCTCTCCCCGCCAGCTCGTAACCTGCATTTATAATGACGTATGTGGTCCCCTCACAGCAAGATGATGACGTAACAACATTCACAAACATGGCACGAAATTTAAAACAGAAACAGTGTCATTTTAGGGGAGTGTTATTTTGTTTGACATTCTTCCCTATTCTTATTCTTCTTTCATTCCTCATTTGCCTTTCAGCGTTGAGAGGAGATATATATTGCGGTCTTTTGCTCTTCTATTCGTCTCTGCTACTATATTTCCTTGTGCTTATAATTTTCCGTCAATCCATCTTTTCCGTGGTCGACCCTTGAGTCTGGTGTTCTCCCAATATTTGTTGAAGGCTCGTCGTGTTGTGTTTTAATCATTCTGTCTTGTCACATGGTCAAGCTATTTTAGCTATGGTTTCTTTATATATTCTATGGCGGGGGCTATTCCTAGGTTTTTTCTCAGTTGTTCATTTCTGATCTTATCTTCCAGACTGTTTCCAGTCATTCGTCTAACACATTTCATCCCAGTAGAGATTTCTTGTTGTTCTTGCACCAAGTGTCCAGGTCTGGCATTGGCAGCACGACGTTGGGATGAATATTGTATTGTAGAGTGCCCTATTTGTTTCTAGAGTTATTTCCATGTTGTACAATAGTTGTTACAGCTGCCGAATCATTGACAAGCTTTGATGCTTCTTGAGTCTATCTCTGCTGTTTGTGAATTGTTGTTTGTCCCTAGGTTTCTTAGGTATTTAAATTCCTCTAATTATTTCAACAAACAGCGTGTTAGGCAAGGTTGCGTGCTGTCACCAGATTTGTTTAATATTTATAGTGAGATTATAAAGAGATTCATAAAGGGCATGCCTGAAATAACTATTGGAGGTCATTATATAAATAATCTAAGGTATGCTGATGATACAGTCTTAATCGTTAAGAGTAAAAATGAGTTACAAAAAATGGTAGACATTGTAGCGAAAGAAAGCAAAAATAAACGACTCCGCCTTAATAGCAAAATGACAGAAGTAATGGTGACAACAAAGTAAAAGTAATCACCACAGTGCAAAATAAAGACAAGTGGAACAATATTAAAGCAGGTAAATGAATTTAAATACTTGGGAACTTTGTTTAACCTCAGACGGAAGATGTACAACAGAGGTGTACTGCAGACTGTCTCAGGAAAAAACAGCTTTCCAAAAATTTGGGAGGATACTATATAATCCATTTTTGAAAATCATAATTAATTACCGGGCCTACTGGCGTAGGTGATCATGTCTCTCCACAACTTTCGATCTCGGCAGCTATTTATCATTTCTGTTGTTGACCTTCTGCCAAGCCATTCTCTTAAGCTGTCTGTTATTTTTCTCTTTGCTTCCCTCTATCTCTTCGTCCTTCAATTTTTCCAGTTTTTACAATATATTCCAGTTGTTCTCTTCTCATGTACATGGTCAAACAATGATGATTGTTTCTTCCTAATATTGGAAATAATTAACTCCCTTTTTGATTTGACCTCTCTCAGAACATCTTCATTACTCTTTTTAGCTGTCCATGGTACTCTCAACATTCTTCTGTAAAACCACATTTCTACAGAATCCACTGATTTTCTTGTCTGTTATCCTATTGTCCATGATTCGCATCCATATGTTAAGACTGGCTCTACATAACAATTAAGAACTCTTTTTCCTTGTTTCTATTGTCAAAAATGGATTGCTTAGTATCTTCCTCATTTTTTGGAAATCTGCTTTTGCCTGAGCCATTCTGCATCTCACCTCTTTTGTACATCTTCCGTCTGAGGTTAACAAAGTTCCCAAATATTTAAATTCATTTACCTGTTTTAATACTGTTCCAATTGTCTTTATTTTGCACTGAGGTGATGTCTTTTTTTCTTTGTTGTTACCATTACCTCTGTCTTTTTGCTATTAAGGCTGAGTCCTTTATTTTTGCTTTCTTTCACTATAATGTCCAACATTTCTTGTAACTCATTTTCACTCTTAGCGATTAATACTGTATCATCAGCATACCTTAGATTATTTATATTTTGACCTCCAATTGTTATTACAGGCATGTCCCTTATGGATCTTAAAATAATCTCACTATAAATATTAAACAAATCTGGTGACAGCACACAACCTTGTCTAACACCCTGTTTTATTTGTTGAAACATTCCCAATTTGTTTCCAGTTCTTATGGCCGCTGTTTGTTGCCAGTGCATGTTCTTTATTATTCTTAGATCTTTGCTGTCTACGTTTATGCTTTCTAAAATGTTGATTATTTCTTGGTGCTTTACTTTGTCAAATGCATGGTGTAATCTATGAAACATTGGGATAGATTTATTTTCACCTCTATAGCTCTTTCTACTGAAGATCTTATGATATAAATGGCATTGCTTGTTTCTTTATCTCTAACAAAACCACACTGTTCATCGCTAATTTCTGGACTGATTTTGTTTCGCACTCTTCGCATGATAATTCTTAGTAATATCTTAGTCTTATGGCTCATAAGGCTTATTGTGCGATGATCATCGCATTCAATCGCACCCGATTTCTTTTGTAGGACTAAGGATATTGATTTGAGCAGGTCGTCTGGTATATATCCGCTGCTGTAGATATCATTCAATATTTTTTTCATTATTTCTATTCCAAAATCACCTATGGCATCATCTCTTCTTAAGTTATATTATCTGGTCCAGGAGCATTGCGTGCTTTGATATTGCGCAAGGCATCTTCCACTTCTTCTCTGAGCATTTCTGGTCCTTCTCCATTATCCTTAATATTTACTTCCGTTCGTTCATCATTATAAAGATCTTTAATGTATTCTGTCCATCGTTCCTTTATGTTTTCTTGACATAGACAATAGAAACAAGAAACAATTGACAATAGAAACAAGAAAATAGTTCTTAAATTTTATGAAGAGCCAGTTTTAACATATGGATGTGAATCATGGACAATCGGACAACAGACAAGAAAATTACTGGTGTCTGTAGAAATATGGTTTTACAGAAGAATGTTTGGAATACCATGGACAGCTAAGAAGAGCAATGAAGATGTTCTGAAAGAGGCCAAAGAAAAAAAGAGAGCTAATTTCCAAAATTAGGAAGAAACAATCATTTTTGGCCACGTAGTGAGAACAGAACAACTGGAATATATTGCAGCAACTTGAAAAATTGAGGGACGATGAGTTAGAGGAAAACAAAGAGAAAAAAATAACAGACAGCTTAAGAGAATGTCTTGGCAGAAGGTCAACAAAAGAAATGATAAATAACTGTCGAGATCGAAAGTTGTGGAGAGACATGATCACCTACGCCAGCAGGCCCAGTACTTGATGATGATGAATTGTTTTAGTTGCTTGCCTTCTCTAGTTATGTTTATGTTCTATTTCTCTTATTCGATATTTATCTCTGTAAACTCTTCAGATCCTAAGATAACTATCCTTATTCTAACCACACAGCATTTCAGCGGAACACGATGGTGATGGCAACAACTGTCAGTCAAGGGACGCTTTCATAATGCAAGTAGGATTGTACACGCCATCATCGAGCAACAAGCTGAACCCATTCATTTTCTCAAACTGCAGCATCGATTATTTCACCAGCTTCATCGACAGTAAACTTCAAACAGAGTAAGTTCGACTACTTCTCTTTGTATCATTTCATGTTTCAAAGTTTCACACTTATCACGCAAGTTATCAACTCTCTGTTTACCGTACTTTGCTATAATAATGATCATCGGTTTTCTATTAAGTAAATAAACGCAGTCTAAGTGTGGGCTAAGTAATTAAACAATAGAAAACGTGTTACAGGAATACCAATTATCTAAGCAGTTTAGAAGGGTGCACTGGCACAACATTATTTTATCAAAGCTGTATAGAGCTACAGAGGAGCTCCACGCGTTGTCTCATTGGCTCAACAATACAATACAATCAAAGCTGTATAGAGCTTAAGACGAGCTCCACGCGTTGTTTCATTGACTCAACAATACAATCAAAGCTGTATAGAGCTACAGACGATCTCCACGCGTTGTTTCATTGACTCAACAATACAATCAAAGCTGTATAGAGCTACAGACGAGCTCCACGCGTTGTTTCATTGACTCAACAATACAATCAAAGCTGTATAGAGCTACAGAGGAGCTCAACGCGTTGTTGCATTGACTCAACAATACAATACAATCAAAGCTGTATAGTGCTTAAGACGAGCTCCACGCGTTGTTTCATTGACTCAACAATACAATCAAAGCTGTATAGAGCTACAGACGAGCTCCACGCGTTGTTTCATTGACTCAACAATACAATCAAAGCTGTATAGACCTACAGAGGAGCTCCACGCATTGTCTCATTGACTCAACAATACAATCAAAGCTGTATAGAGCTACAGAGGTGCTCCACGTGTTGTCTCATAGACTCAACAATATAATCAAAGCTGTATAGAGCTACAGAGGAGTTCCACGCGTTGTCTCATTGACTCAACAATGCAATCAAAGCTGTACAGAGTAGCTTCTCTGTAGCTCTAGACAGATTTTATAGTAATGTTGAGTCAATGAGACAATGCGTGCAGCTCTATAGAGCTACAGAGGAGCTCCACGCATTGTCTCATTGACTCAACATTACAATCAAAGCTCTATAGAGCTACAGAGGAGCTCCACGCATTGTCTCATTGACTCAACATTACAATCAAAGCTCTATAGAGCTACAGAGGAGCTCCACGCATTTTCTCATTGACTCAACATTACATTCAAAGCTGTATAGAGCTACAGAGGCGCTCCACGCATTGTCTCATTGATTCAACATTACAATCAAAGCTCTATAGAGTTACAGAGGCGCTCCACGCATTGTCTCATTGACTCAACATTACAATCAAAGCTCTATAGAGCTACAGAGGAGCTCCACGCATTTTCTCATTGACTCAACATTACATTAAAATCTGTATAGGGCTACAGATGCGCTCCACGCATTGCCGCATTGACTCAACATTACAATCAAAGCTATATAGTGCTACAGAGGAGCTGCACGCATTGTCTCATTGACTCAACATTACTATCAAAGCTGTATAGATTTACAGAGGAGCTCCATGCGTTGTCACCTTGACTCAACATTACTATCAAAGCTGTGTAGAACTGCTGTAATGAGTTGGGCATGTATAACAATGAGTGAGTGAGAGAGAGAGAGAGAGAGAGATTGAGAGAGAGAGAGCGAAATAATGTGAAGGTGGAAGTTTAACTCAGACAAAAACATCGAATTTTCTGTGAAAAAGTGAGAGTCAATCAGAGAAGAGCGCCCGTGCGCTGCCGGGGCCCGAAAGGGGAGTAAAGAATAGCGGCGCTGTACCCTATCAGGCATGTTCGTAAGAGGCGAGAAAGGAAGGTTGGGCATGGAACTGGCTATCCCTTATTGTAAAAATATAAGCCGAAAAAACTTCACATACATGGACAAGTCAAAGAGAGAAAAAGTAAATCCGCCATCCAGGAAAGATAAGGGCTCTCTGTCTAAGAGACGTATGGTGTCCGGGTTGCCGACTCACCCTTTGTCTACCAGGAAATCCTCCAGAACTGGCACCTGGAATGTACGTACCCTAAACGAACAGGGAAAAGCTGCACAGGTAGCAGCAGAAATGACAAACTACAAGATAGATATTCTGGGAATGTGTGAAACAAGATGAATAGGAACGGAAAGAATAAAACTAAATACAGAAGAGATGATTTTATCATCAGGACACTAGGAACCTGCAGCACAACATAGTGAAGGGGTAGCTATAATGCTATCAAGGAATGCATAGAAGACACTAATAGAATGGGAAGCAGTAGGACCAAGACTCATGAGAGAAACATTTAAAACAACCAAAAACAAAGTAAAATTACACATTATCCAATGCAATGCACCAATCAACGATAAGGATGATTTAGTTAAAGATGATTTCTATAAACAGCTACAATGTCAGATGGATGCAAGACAAGCCAAGGATATTATAATCTTGATGGGAGACCTAAATGCTAAAGTAGGATCAGACAACATAGGCTTCGAAGAGATTATGGGAAAACATGGACTTGGAGATAAAAACGAAAATGGAGAGATATTTGTGAATTTCTGCGCCCTTAATCAAGTGAGCCTAGGAGGAACAATATTCCAACATAAAAGAATACACAAAACTACACGGGTGTCACCAGATCATAGAAAGGAAAATCAAATTGATCACATATTTCTTAATAATAAGTTTGTCATCCTAACAGGTAAAGTAAAGTGAAGTACCCCCGTCACGCTAAGTGGCGTATAGGGAAATAGGGTGTTAGTGACCCTATATTTTACAGACCTTCAGCACACGATTTTTGGGGTAATGTGGTCGGTATTACGCTCGTGCTGCTTTACTTTCCCAGAAAAAAATCCGGTACCCATTTTAAGGCTGGGTGAACCCGGAAGCCATCGGTTGGGATCGAACCCTACCCCATGTCCTTTGTAGTCCATTTGTCTAACCACTGAGCTATCGCGGCTCCACATCCTTACAAGATGTAAAAGTATATAGGGGGATAGATGTAGCTTCTGATCATCATCTTCTGATAGCCACACTTAAAATTAAACTAAAAATATATACAACGAATAAGGGTAAAAAGTATTTCAATGTAGGGTTTCTTAAAGAACAAGGAATTAAAGATAAATTCGCAGTCACAATATCAAACAAATACCAAGTGATCCAACAACTAGAAAATACAATAAATATAGAAGATCATTGGAAACAGGTAAAAGATATAGAAAGAGACATGCGAAGAAACACTAGGGAAAAGAGAACGCCAGAATAAGGCATGAATGACAGCAGAGACCCTGGATAAAATTAAAGAAAGAAAGAACAAGAAAGCAGACATAAATAAAATAAAAACGAGAAGTAATAAAGCCAAGACACAGGAAGCTTACACAGAGGGGAACAAAGAAGTGAGAAGATGCATTAAAAAGGATAAGAAGAAATATATAGATGAACTAGCTAAAGAGGCAGAATTAGCAGCAAATAAAGGGAATATGAAAGAACTGTACAACAGGACAAAGAAATATTAAGTGGAAAATACAAACAGATCAATGCCTTTATTAAAGATAAGAAAGGAAATATGATTAGTAATATAATGGAACAAATGGAGAGATGGAAAGAGCACTTTGAAGAACTTTTGAACAAACCCGGCTCAAATAATCCTCCAGATATACTACCGGCAGAAGAAAAGTTACACGTCAACTGTGGAAAACCAAGCAAAGAAGAAATGATGAAAGCCATCAATCTATTAAAATTTTGTAAAGCCACAGGACCAGATGATATTCCTTCGGAAACCATCAAAGAAAATATTAACACCTCTACCAAGATGTTACATAATCTATTAGATAAAATTTGGGAGAGCGAAGAAATACATAAAGACTGGAAAAAAGGTTATATGATTAAACTACCAAAGAAAGGAAGTTTACAGGAGTGCACAAATTATAGGGGAATTATGCTACTATCAGTGCCAGGTAAAATATTAAGCAGAATCATTCTGGACAGACTAAAAGAGGCCATAGAGAAACATTTGAGAGATGAACAAGAAGGTTTTATGAAGAACAGATCATGTGCTGATCAAATCACTACTCTACGTATAATAGTTGAACAAAGTTTAGAACTAAAATCACCACTTTATATTGGATTCATAGATTACGAAAAGGCATTTGATAGTTTAGACAGAAGAATTCTTTGGGAGTTGCTGAGTCATTACGGGATCCTCATAAGGTTTATTAACCTGATAAAAACAATGTATGAAGGAACGAAATATAGTGTAGTGCATGAAGGACAGCTTACAGAAGCATTTGAAATAAGTCACAAATAAATCACAACTGCTGGGACTGAAGATTAATAGAGATAAGACCAACATTATGAGAATTAATACAGTTGGCAATAACCAAATAAAACTAGGAGAAATACCTCTGCTAGACGTACAATCTTATACATATATATATATATATATATATATATATATATATATATATATATATATATATCTGGGCAGTAATATAGATAAAGAGAGAGGAACAGAAAATGATACCAATATAAGGATATCAAAAGCAAGAGGAGCTTTCATTGCACTGCGAAACATATGGAAATCCAAAGAAATTAGGTTAAATACAAAAATAAAAATTTTCAACTCCAATGTTAAGTCGGTCCTATTATATGGCTGTGAAAAATGGAAAACAACCAAATTGACAATCGCGAAGATACAGACTTTCATTAATGGATGCTTACGCAGAATAAAAGGATGGAAATAGCAGGACAAAATCACTAACATAGAATTATGGAAATGTACCAGTCAAATACCAGTGGATAAAGAGATACAGCGAAGACGATGGCGCTGGAAAGGACACACACTACGGAAGCCAACTGAGAGTATTACACAATAGGCCATTTTTTGGAATTCCAAGTGGAAAAGACAAAAAGGAAGACCAAGGAATTCTTGGAGAAGACAGATAGAAGAAGAGATGAAGATAATGGGGAAGACAAGGAAAGATCTTAAAAGAATGGTAAGAAACAGAACGACTTGGAAAATGTTTGTTGAAGACCTATGCTCCACTGGGAGCTAAAGTGGTAGAAGAAGAGGAAGAATCAGAGAAGGGGAAAAATGTAGAAGGTTTTATTTTAAGTACAGTCAGACGCGAAGTGAGATTTGCTCAGGCGATGGCTTTGAGAGCCTGTACCTTAGGAGGCGATGGCCATTTCAGGCTTACCAACCTCTTTTAGTTGCAGGTTAATATTTGGGCGAGCTGGAGCTCTAAAATGTTTATCAGTGTTATCAGTTAAGTATTGTAAATAGGTTACGCTCATGCAGCTAAATTGAGAGCAAATGTTATCGAGAGGCAGTCACCAAACCTCCACAGTGTTAATGTTATTTGTTCCAGGGACTTTTGTCAAATTAAGAGTCGACCATGTAAAATGTTTAAGAGTTGTTGAAGGATAGAACTACGGCTCCAGTGTCAACTCAAGACAGTTATTTGAGTTAGCGTAATGAGCCGATTTCAGCCAGACTAAGAAGAACTTTCCTGTATGGACGGTTAGAGAGTGAAAGTGATAGAGGCACATTTGTGAAGCTCAGTGTCTGAAATCTATTAGTACACGTGAGCAGCCGAGAACCAGGTTGTTGGCTGAATTTTAAACTGTTGTGTTCATTTACAAACTATTCATGAATAAACTCGAGTCATGTTTTAAGATTGGATTTCCTTGAGTAGTATAACCTCGTCAGTGTTTGAGTGTATGTGGCATAGTAAAGAACGAACAATGAGGCGGTAAAGAAAGTTCTGGTCCACAGGTTCAGTGAGGCCGGAACAGCTGAAACATCAACGCGAAGTACATTATTTGCTGATATCACGTATGGACGCGAGGTCGTGTCCTGGCCATTCACGGTTCACCGTTTTAACGTCACGGTGCAGCACCTGGCAGACATGAGACAGATAAACAGATTCACCAACAGGCATTAGAGTGTTGCAAGTGGAGAAAGGGTTAGTCAGCGCCTGTTGGTCGAGGTGAGCAGGTTGACAGAATCAAATCAATTCCAGTCAGCAACCCATCAAGTGAAATGAATGAGAAGGCGTGGCATTCAAGTCTCATTTAGTCTCGTTCTGATAATAATGTTCATTTCAACGAACATCTGAACAGGGTATAAAGGAAAGGCGGTGACATGGTTTGTCACAAGAAATATTGACGTGCGTACAAAGCACTAAGTAGTAAAGATGGTGACACGGTTTGTCACAAGAAATCTTGACGTGTGTTCAAAGCACTAAGTAGTAAAGATGGTGACACGGTTTGTCACAAGAAATCTTGACGTGTGTTCAAAGCACTAAGTAGTAAAGGTGGTAACACGGTTTGTCACAAGAAATATTGACGTGCGTACAAAGCACTAAGTAGTAAAGATGGTGACACGGTTTGTCACAAGAAATATTGACGTGTGTTCAAAGCACTAAGTAGTAAAGGTGGTGACACGGTTTGTCACAAGAAATATTGACGTGCGTACAAAGCACTAAGTAGTAAAGATGGTGACACGGTTTGTCACAAGAAATATTGACGTGTGTTCAAAGCACTAAGTAGTAAAGGTGGTGACACGGTTTGTCACAAGAAATATTGACGTGCGTACAAAGCACTAAGTAGTAAAGGTGGTGACACGGTTTGTCACAAGAAATATTGACGTGTGTTCAAAGCACTAAGTAGTAAAGGTGGTGACACGGTTTGTCACAAGAAATATTGACGTGCGTACAAAGCACTAAGTAGTAAAGGTGGTGACACGGTTTGTCACAATAAATATTGACGTGCGTACAAAGCACTAAGTAGTAAAGATGGTGACACGGTTTGTCACAAGAAATATTGACGTGCGTACAAAGCACTAAGTAGTAAAGAAAGTGGGTGACGTTTGTGAAGATCTACAGAGGAGTCCAACTTGGTTCATAGACTCAACATTACAATAAAATGTGTAGACAGTTACAAACGGTCCCTAGTCAACAGTTGAAGCTATCTCATACACAATTTTGTGATAGTGTTACAGCCACAGAATATTTATTGAAATAGTTCCTAAGGGCATATTGTATACATTAATCATTCTCTTAACTTGTTTACTTACGACTTCTTATAGGAAATATGAAGCACAACTTGGAAACACTCTCAAAAACACTTGCACACTAAATGTTCATTATCCTAATTCACTTGTTCTGTCTACTGCTCTATCAATTACTTAAGTCACTAATATCATTACTACTCTCTAGTCTGTTCCCTAACGTGCCAACTAACTTAAAGATTCCTAACTACTTGAATCTTGTGTCTACTAATTGGGGATTTCTAACTTTCGGAAAACCTAACTTAAAACTATAAAGTACTGTCTAACTGACTGTCTTCTGCAGTTCGGCCGAAGCCGTACTAAGCTTACCTAGTTTACATTTCTGACTGCTGAAATTTTCTCCTAACTTTACTTCCTAATTTGCGGGCCTAACGTAACTTAAAACCTATTGTGTCGAAGGTTAAATACTCCACATCAGTTTTCGCGTGGAATATCTGCAGCTAATGAAATCATTGCAATTGTCGCGAAGTGACAACTTGCAATTGTCGCTAAGCTGACCATTCTGTGACTTCCACCTCCAAACTTGATAGTTCTTTGACTTCTGCCTCAAAATTGTCCAAGGGAGCTGTTTGTGACTTCAACATACCCTCTGGTCAGTTTGACCTCTCCTGAGTTTCAAAATAATGTTTACTTCATGACTTTGACCTGTCCTGGAAGTTATTTGTCAGCCTATTTAACGGACGGTCAAGCCATGCGCTTATCCCCACTTCCACAACAACTGCATAGAGAATGTTTATTCTCCTTAAATTGGTTATGTTCGAGTATTTTTCTGCACCCGTTCCTTCCTTAGTCCTCTGTGGGTTGCCCACCACCCACTATGAACTTTCCATGAGCACAACTTGTTATTCTGTCTCTAACACTAATGACCGTTATTCCATGCTTCTGTTATAATCTATTAAGAAATGGGTACTGGCAGAGATACCTGCCACATAATTTCATTAACCTATACTGTTACAATAGACAATGTGAGCAATAAAACAAAAATAATTATGTTGTTTTGTATACCTATATCTCGATGGTTATCTCTCAATTATTGTTTCGTTGTGTCGTCATCTGCCCTTGGAAATACGTTTATCGCACATTAATAGTAGGTAGCTAGCAAGTGTATATCAATAATGTTAGCCTCAGATGGTAGATGTACAACAGAGGTGAGATGGTAGATGTACAACAGAGGTGAGATGGTAGATGTACAACAGAGGTGAGATGGTAGATGTACAGCAGAGGTGAGATGGTAGATGTACAACAGAGGTGAGAGGGTAGATGTACACCAGAGGTGAGATGGTAGATGTACAACAGAGGTGAGATGGTAGATGTGCAACAGAGGTGAGATGGTAGATGTGCAACAGAGGTGAGATGGTAGAAGTGCAACAGAGGTGAGATGGTAGATGCACAGCAGAGGTGGGATGGTAGATGTGGAACAGAGGTGAGATGGTAGATGTACAATAGAGATGAGATGGTAGATGTACAATAGAGGTGAGATGGTAGATGTGCAACAGAGGTGAGATGGTAGATGTGCAACAGAGGTGAGATGGTAGATGCGCAACAGAGGTGAGATGGTAGATGTACAATAGAGGTGAAATGGTAGATGTACAGCAGAGGTGGGATGGTAGATGTGGAACAGAGGTGAGATGGTAGATGTACAATAGAGGTGAGATGGTAGATGTACAATAGAGGTGAGATGGTAGATGTACAATAGAGGTGAGATGGTAGATGTACAACAGAGATGAGATGGTAGATGTGCAATAGAGGTGAGATGGTAGATGTGCAACAGAGGTGAGATGGTAGATGTGCAACAGAGGTGAGATGGTAGATGTGCAACAGAAGTGAGATGGTAGATGTGGAACAGAGGTGAGATGGTAGATGTACAACAGAGGTGAGATGGCAGATGTGCAACAGAGTTGAGATGGTAGATGTGCAACAGAGGTGAGATGGTAGATGTGCAACAGAGGTGACATGGTAGATGTGCAACAGAGATGAGATGGTAGATGTGCAACAGAGGTAAGATGGTAGATGTACAACAGAGATCAGATGGTAGATGTGCAACAGAGGTGAGATGGTAGATGTGCAACAGAGGTGAGATGGTAGATGTACAACAGAGGTGAGATGGCAGATGTGCAACAGAGATGAGATGGTAGATGTGCAACAGAGGTGAGATGGTAGATGTGCAACAGAGGTGACATGGTAGATTTGCAACAGAGGTGAGATGGTAGATGTGCAACAGAGGTAAGATGGTAGATGTACAACAGAGATCAGATGGTAGATGTGCAACAGAGGTGAGATGGTAGATGTGCAACAAAGATCAGATGGTAGATGTGCAACAGAGGTGAGATGGTAGATGTGCAACAGAGGTGAGATGGTAGATGTCCAAGAGTGGTGAGAAGCAGAATAGATGAAACAAAAAAAATTTCAACAAATGAGGAAGATACTGTGTAATCAATTTTTTATAGTGGGAACAAGAAAAATATTTATTACATGTTACGTAAAACCAATTTTAACATGCGAATATGAATCATGGACGATAGGATAACAGACAAGAAAATAACTGAAGTTGAATTATGGTTTTACAGAAGAATGTTGAGAATGTCATGCACAGCTAAGAAGTGTTATGAACACATTTTAAAACAAGCAGAAAGCAAAAAGAGAGCTCATTTCCAATGTTAGGAAGAAATAATCACCATTTTCTGGCCATGAAATGAAAAGGGAAGACCTGGAATATATAGCGACAACTGCGAAAATTGAGGAACGAAGATCTATTGAGTTATTGAGTTATTGAGTTATTTGCGGGTCATCATCTTTGCACTCCGAACATAACGAAGAACTAGAGAAAAGCAAAGAAAATATATACCAGAGAGCTGAAGAGAATGGCATGGCAAACATCATTAACAGAAATGATACATAACTTTGGTATCGAGAGTTGCGGAGGTACATGATCACCTTCGCCAGGAGGCATAGTGCTTAAAAAAAATAGTGAAAAGTCTCCACCACGCCAAGTGTCGTATAGGGAACATGGTGTTAGTGATCATAATTTGTACATGTCTTCGGATCTTGAATTTTTGGGCAAGATTGTTGGTATTACATCGTGCCGCTTTACATTCCCAGAAATAAAAGTCTGGTTGATGATAATGAATTACATATCCGAGTAATTTATATCAGTCATTATATGACCGAGTAATTTGTATTTATCAGTATATATCAGAGTAATTTCTATTTGTAGGTTTTATATCAGAGTAATTTTATCACTCATTATATATCCGAGTAATTTATATCTGTCTTTTCATATATTCGAGTAATTAATATATGTCATTATATATCCGAGTAATTTATATATGTCATTATATATTCGAATAATTATATCAATCATTATATATATCCGAGTAATTGATATCAGTCATTATATATCAGAGTAATTGATATCATATATTATATAACAGAGTAATTAATATCAATCATTATATATATATATATCCGAGTAATTGATATCAGTCATTACATATATCCGAGTAATTGATGTCAGTCATTATATATATATATATATATAGATTAGAGTAATTGATATCAGCCATTATATATATCAGAGTAATTCATAACGTAGACCTGATACAGAATGTGTAAATTAGCAGTAGATAGTAATGATAGTTTTTTCGGCCCCAAAACAACAGCGAAAATATGATTCTGGAATGTAAAGAAAAGACGATGGTCAAAAAAAAAGGTCATATGTTGGACATGTGATGAGAAGAGATAATAACCGAATAGCAAAGCAAGCCCTCATGTGGGAAACAACAGGTAAGAGAAAAAGAGGAAGACCCAAGGAGACACTGAGAAGAACATTGATGAGAGAGGCAAGAGCAGCAGGATTCGGCTCCCTTAATGAGATAGAGCAGCTTGCACAGAACAGAGACAAATGGCGAGATTTTATAAAATATCTTTAAAAGAAAACTGCTAGAACAAACATTCAGATAGGAGAAGGAATATCTTGGTCTACGCCCTATGGGCCGGCTACGGCTCGAAAGGTCAATAGATAGATAGAATTTATATCAGATATTATGTATCAGTGTAATTGATATCAGTTATTATATATCCGAGTAATTCATTTTGTATTTTTTTAAACAAGAGTAATTTTGTTTATTGAGGTGTTTTCGCAACAACAACAACAACAACACCAAATAATAATAATCTTGTTAATGTCATCCATTGTTCTCTCCAGTACGGGAAGAAAATGTCTGTTGGAGAAGATTGCCATCAGCGATGTCCCAGACGTGAGTGGCCGCCTTCCAGGGAAGATGTTCTCCCCAGACGACCAGTGTAGACTGGTTTACGGCAATGATTCCAGGATGTGTAGTGAGGTCTGTCTCATTGTTATTGTCTCTATTATTTCTTGTTTTTTGTTAACATTTTATTAATGAATTTAATCAAATTAATCCTGGTATGTAACTGTAACGAATTTGTAGTTATCAAAATAATGTTAGATAACTGGTACACAAGGGAAACAATGGCAACTAAAGTTGAATAACCTTTCCAGGTATGGTAAACTAGTTAAGGTTGGTTTCTTAAGTATGTTTTGATTGTTCACCAGCTTTCACCTCTGGCGAAGTCCCTAGAGACTAGCAACTGAATTCCGCGTTTTAATCCGTTAAAGGTAAAGTCAAGATACAGTATGAGACTTGAAATGGCCTCTCAGCACGCGAGTTTGCACGTATATGTGTTCGGCCGCCTATCCAGAAGTGTTCGGAGACTTCAGGATAGTGTCTCTTCAAGCATCGAAACTCACGATGCGACGCGACATTCCTCACTTTCCCAGAGTACCCATTTCTCCCAGCTGCTGGGTCGACCGCAGGAGTATTTTTTTTTACAACCAAGAGTATAACTCACAGTGCTTCCAGTGAGAATCGAACAAGTGTTGTCTGAACGTCGGTAGCCCAGTCGGGTGATTTCCCTAACTAGGCTACCGAGGCCCCCATTTTAATCAACTTTTCCTGGCAGTTGTGTGCACAAAGGATCCTCGACGCACAGGCAGAGAACTCAGACTTCGGAGATACTCGTATTTTTTCCCGACGAGTAATTGACTTTTCAAGCCGCTGAAACCAGGGATGGAGATAAATCATAAATAAAAATCCTAACCTGTGTTAGTGTTGATTTCTTCGTTATTTGGTTGGTTGCATTCGCCCGATGACTAAAGTATTCTAGAGTATTCGTAGACTGTAGAATTCCATTTCGTCATCTGCCCTTAAAAGGACGTTAGGTGGACGTGTCTGCGTTGTGTTGTGGTTTGCATTATAAACTGTTATATTTGCACCTTTCGGCCCAACACATCCGACTTCAGCACACCATTTTTGAGTACCGGGTTGTCTTCCTTCTTCGATCCCTACTCGCTTGGCCAGACTAGACAGGTTAGTCTGTTACTAGAGGCACCACGGAGAGGTGGAGCTGGGTCTGGATGGTTTTGGTTCACCGATCCTGGCGCAACCCATCAGCTATTTGTCGCTGACAACTTCCAGCTCTGGTGCTGGAAAGCGCCTTAATCATCTGCATGTGTATTATCTAAAATATAGCGAACCTTGTTATGGGTACTACCTTGGAGAGATAATCATTTAAAAGTAGCTAAAGTGGATATATTTGTATCTTAGAGCAGTTAAAGTGGATATGTGTTTATTATCTAAGTATAGCTAAAGTGGATATGTTTTTATCTTAGAGTAGCTAAAGTGGATATATTTATTATCTAAGAATAGCTAAGTGGATATGTTTATTATCTAAGGATAGCTAAGTGGATATGTTTCTTATCTAAGAATAGCTAAGCAGGATATGTTTATTATATAAGAGAAGTTAAAATGTATATGTTTATTATCTACAATTCTCACCTAAACAGATATGTATATAATTATATTTATGATTAAAGGGTAGTTAAAGTGTACATGCATGTACATGTCAAAGACCAGCAGCAAAAATTAATAAGTGTATCATTCGAGATTAGCAAAAGTTAATGTGTTTGCTACGTTAAATTAGCTGAAACGATGTTGCTACTTTCTCATACTTTGTTGTGTCCTAGCATTGCACATATCAAAGCATATTTGTGTTATTTACGTAGCCATCACGTTATGTTGTTTATTATCAGAATTCCACGGATATCTGCACGGCCATGTACTGCTCCAACCCAAGAAGGGGTGACAGATGCTTCCCTATCAAAGCGGCTCAGGGAACAACTTGTGACAACGGCCAGGTCCGGGTTTTTTCTTCTTATTATTATTATTTCTCTTATTTAAGCAAAGATTATTGATTAGAAATAAACGTTGAAAAGATTAAAACTATGATCATTAATAGAGAAAAGACTCAAAATATACACGGAGATATTGGAGTAGATGGAAAGAACCTAGCAAGAGTTCAAACAATATAGCTATATTGGATATTTTATAACAAATGATGGAAACTGTAAGACAAAAATAAACAATTAGAATAGAAATAGCAAAAATCGTATTTAACAACATGTACAATGTACTCATATCAAAGCAAATTACATCAGAACTGAAACTACGAATACCAAAATGCTATATATACTGAACACTCTTGTATGATGCAGAAACATGGACATTAAATAACAAAATGGATCAGAGAATTAAGTCTTTGAAATGTGGATGTTTAGAAAAAGGGAGACAATTGGATGGAAGGAAAAGAAAACAAATAAGGAAGTTCTGAATCAGCTGAAAATGAAAACAAAAGCTACTTAACACAATTTAAAAAAGACAAGGGAAATTGTTGGGACATGTAAAGAGACATAATACCATTATAAAAGTCGTTTTGAAAGGGAATGTAGAAAGTAGATGAGGCAGAGGCAGACCAAGAATTAAGTGAACTGGTAACATAAAAAAACGAACAAGTAAATCTATGATCGACAACATGCACCATCAAGAGAAGAGATAGAGAAAAATGGCGCTCCATGGTAGTCAACATTTGATGTGGATACGGTAGCCACTGAATTAACTTCTTCTTCCTGTCAACTCTCTGTGGAGCATTGGTATTCAACACAACACACACTTTCCAAGCCACTCTGTTTCTTGTCATTTTTATAAGATCTTTCCATGTCTTCCCATCATCTTCATCTCTGCTTCCATATGTCCTCTCCAAGCATATTTTGGTCTTCCTCTTTATCTCTTCCCCTGGGGATTCCATGATAGGGCCTGTCGTGTAATACTCTCAGTTGACTTCCGCAGTGTTGTCCTATACGCCATCGTCTTCGCCGTATCTATTTTTTCTCACATTACGCTGTCCTCACAAGGTGACGTCATTTTAAAATTACTCATAAACGTTAACATGCTATCCTTCACATTTATTTTTACAGATTTGCTTGAATGGACTGTGTGTGTCGGACCCTAGTGTTACACTGGCGCCTACAACACGTCGATCAACAGTCACCACCAGAAAGACCACTGTCGGACCTACAACACATCGATCAACAGTCACCACCAGAAAGACCACTGTCAGACCTACAACACGTCGATCAACAGTCACCACCAGAAAGACCACTGTCAGACCTACAACACGTCGATCAACAGTCACCACCAGAAAGACCACTGTCAGACCTACAACACGGCGATCAACAGTCACCACCAGAAAGACCACTGTCAGACCTACAACACGTCGATCAACAGTCACCACCAGAAAGACCACTGTCAGGCCTACAACACGTCGATCAACAGTCACCACCAGAAAGACCACTGTCAGGCCTACAACACGTCGATCAACAGTCACCACCAGAAAGACCACTGTCAGACCTACAACACGGCGATCAACAGTCACCACCAGAAAGACCACTGTCAGACCTACAACACATCGATCAACAGTCACCACCAGAAAGACCACTGTCAGACCTACACCAGCTCAACAAACAACTGTCGGACCTACAACAGCTCAACAAACAACTGTCAGACCTACAACAGCTCAACAAACAACTGTCAGACCTACAACAGCTCAACAAACAACTGTCAGACCTACAACAGCTCAACAAACAACTGTCAGACCTACAACAGCTCAACAAACAACTGTCAGACCTACAACAGCTCAACAAACAACTGTCGGACCTACAACAGCTCAACAAACAACTGTCAGACCTACAACAGCTCAACAAACAACTGTCAGACCTACAACAGCTCAACAAACAACTGTCAGACCTACAACAGCTCAACAAACAACTGTCAGACCTACAACAGCTCAACAAACAACTGTCGGACCTACAACAGCTCAACAAACAACTGTCGGACCTACAACAGCTCAACAAACAACTGTCGGACCTACAACAGCTCAACAAACAACTGTCGGACCTACAACAGCTCAACAAACAACTGTCGGACCTAAAACAGCTCAACAAACAACTGTCGGACCTACAACAGCTCAACAAACAACTGTCAGACCTACAACAGCTCAACAAACAACTGTCGGACCTACAACAGCTCAACAAACAACTGTCAGACCTACAACAGCTCAACAAACAACTGTCGGACCTACAACAGCTCAACAAACAACTGTCAGACCTACAACAGCTCAACAAACAACTGTCAGACCTACAACAGCTCAACAAACAACTGTCGGACCTACAACAGCTCAACAAACAACTGTCGAACCTACAACAGCTCAACAAACAACTGTCGGACCTACAACAGCTCAACAAACAACTGTCGGACCTACAACAGCTCAACAAACAACTGTCAGACCTACAACAGCTCAACAAACAACTGTCGGACCTACAACAGCTCAACAAACAACTGTCAGACCTACAACAGCTCAACAAACTACTGTCAGACCTACAACAGCTCAACAAACAACTGTGAGACCCACAACAGCTCAACAAACAACTGTCAGACCTACAACAGCTCAAAAAACAACTGTCAGACCTACAACACGTCGATCAACAGACACCACCAGAAAGACCACTGTCAGACCTACAACAGCTCAACAAACAACTGTCGGAACTACAATAGCTCAACAAACAACTTTCAGACCTACAACAGCTCAACAAACAACTGTGAGACCCACAACAGCTCAACAAACAACTGTCAGACCTACAACACGTCGATCAACAGACACCACCAGAAAGACCACCGTCAGGCCTACAACAGCTCAACAAACAACTGTCGGAACTACAATAGCTCAATAAACACAACTGTCGGACCTACAACAGCTCAACAAACAACTGTCGGAACTACAATAGCTCATCAAACAACTGTCGGAACTACAACAGCTAAACAAACAACTGTCGGGACTACAATAGCTCAACAAACAACTGTCGGAACTACAACAGCTCAACAAACAACTGTCGGAACTACAATAGCTCAACAAACAACTGTCGGAACTACAACAGCTCAACAAACAACTGTCGGAACTACAACACGTCGATCAACAGTCACCACCAGTAAACCCACGCACTGGCTGTGCCAATTCGCCGAACTACTTTCAGATGCTGATCTTGTCGGATCACTGGCAAGTCGTCGACTTACCGAGCTACTGAAAAGCCATAAACTGTGTTTTAACAAATCATCAGATTTAAAAATAAGCTTTGCCAGTAGTGTTATCATATCCTCATATCATTTAACTATCGGAACTTAAATATCTACTGTAATAAAGGAAATATATCTCATGTATCTACGACAATTTGTTGATC